>BMAV01024828.1:210997-260363 GCA_019973955.1 Trichonephila inaurata madagascariensis
ACGCCGGTGGCACTTAAGAGGTTAAAGTCGTATTGTAGCTTTAGCGTCAAACTATAGTATTATTGAATTCAATACATTGTTATTGTAAGGAAGGAGGGGTGCTATGGAAATTATAAGTTAATATTGAGTCGCAAATATTGACGGTTTGAGAAGCACTGCTGTATAATGATAAGTTGATTGTGAATTAAAGTTTAATCTTTTCAAAATTAAAACAGGATTAGAAATGAACAAATAGATCAACATACAGGATGTCCCCGAATACCGTGTACAAACTTGGAGGGTAGGTAGAGAAAAGCCTGAGGGGCCCTAATTACGTCGGAAAGCATGGGTGGAAACTTAATCCTAACGATATAAAGAGACACAAAAACAGTAAGGTCACAATGCAGAATGTAGAGTAAAATGCTTTATCACAAAAACAAAAAGCGAAAATAAATTAAAAGTATGACATTAAAGCATCACAGGATGTTTTGAAATAGCTGTCATTGGACTCTACGTACGCACGACACCAACGCGACATGGATTGATGGACATGTTCGAAAATACCGGTAGTTTCCCAGATCGTAGCAGCAGTTTTGGATATTCGTTCCACCAGGTCCATTTCAGAATTGACGGGCTTGTCGTCAATCGTGACTCTAAAATATCCATGTTCCGCCAGGTTCTGATGCTCCCGAGTGAATGTTTTATGATTCAGTTGCCGCCTCGTTGTATATATTTCCCCATACAACCGAACAGCAACACGTCCATTTTCGTTGGCTAGGCCGTAGATGAAGTGGATATCAGCCAACTCGGTATTCGAATAACGATTCCTGTTCATTACACACTGTCCATGTCTGAAATGAGGAAACCACGTGTGCCGATCTTGCAAGCTCATATGCAGCGCCACCTATCACTTTTCACCCATGCTTTCCAGTGTAATTATGGCTCCTTGCGATGTTTTCTACCTCCTCTCTTTGTACTCGGCATTCGGAGACACCTTGTATATCAAGCAGATCAATATAAAAAGAAAACTTTTTCAGTTTGGAGTAAAAACCAGTGTACACTGTATTAGCTGAATATTTTTAACAGGTTGTAATTCTGTGTAAGTAGTAAAAACATGAGGAATTTTACATTTTCAAAATAAATATAAAAATTTTCTCATTTATGGTTTGTTTCTCATTTGTCTTGAGTTAACATAATGCTGCTTATCAATGAGATGAGTCAAATCCGCGGTAGCCGAGTGGTCATGGTCTCAACCTCTTGACCGGAAGCTGTGAAGACAAGGAATCGATCCCTTGAGCAGCTGAAAACTCGCCATGTAGAGAGGTTGAGAAATGTTAAATTTTTCACAAGGCTCAAATTCCTCCTGTTGACGTTGTGTGGAAGTTAGGAGAGGTGGTTTTAGCTTGTCTTCTCCTCGTCGCTTGAAATCGAAAGAAGTCAATTAAGCAACGATAATTAAGTTAATAGTTACGATTTTTTTTACTATCGTCATTTTTTGAATTATAGATAAATATAGCTGTAAAAAAATCTTTAAAAAGCAAGTTTCTCCTCTTTAAAAATCAAGTAATACTTTTTTGTTTTAACTATTTTTCGAAGTTTATAGAATGGCTACGTTGAGTTTTAATATTTTAGAATTAAAATTCTGAAACAGTTCTCTCGTTAAATTGCTATTAATTATAATTTTACGATTCATTAATATTTTAAAGTAAAAAACGAGTATGTGTTCAAAAAGAAAATTAAACTTACTTCCTAGAATTCGATTGAAAAAAATATCCAAAAAAATTATATTTCTGTAAGTGTTAAAAAGATATTAATTAAATGAATTGTTAATATGCAGTCCACACTAGATTTAAAACTATGCTTTCATAAAATTACAGGAACTAAATAAATTATACCTTAATTATATATAAAATGATTTTAAAATATGTGCTATCCATTTAAAGTATGCTTCAATATTAGTGTTGAAAATGTAAATACTTCGTAAAACGGAATGAAATTAAATTTTACAGTTTCTGGATGTTTTATAACGGTCTTATAATCGCAAGAGTCGATCTTTATCTCCTCCCTTAAAAATTTTCTCACCCTGATTTTAAAATCTTGGAATTACTTAAAAAATTTCTGTTAAAAAAAATGTGTAAAATTATTTTGTACGTCCTTAAGAAAAACCAGACTAGATTTTTAAAAACTTTCCGTTACATTGGTATTTTTTATCAACATAAGGCTTAAAATTTTATTCTTTGCATTAGAAATTAATTGAAAGTAGATAAAAAAACGCACTACTTTCAATAACATGAAATATTTAAAAATTTCCCAGATATACTAATGAATTACAATTAAATTTTCTAAGTATTAAAAAAAATGTTTTAAAGGAAAGATGATGCTAATACTTAGATATTATTAACTCAAAAACAATATGTAGTCTTACAACATCGAGATATACATTACAATAAAGCGTTTGGGTAAGGGCTAGTATATTTATATATATATAAATATATAATCTTATACACACATACATTCATGTATATATATATTCATGTTTAAATGGCAACAAGAAATCACAGTTTTAGGAGCAGAAAGCTATTAATAAAATTCTATTAGAACGAGAGATTAAATTTCCCTTGTTAATAAAGAGCTTTCAAATTCTGAAAATGTGTTACGAAATTTTCTCTGAATAATGGTTATTTCAAATACTTCTAGGATATAGTTTTATTCAGGTGACGCATTTCAACCCTGTTATGTCTACATATTCTTTAGATTTTTTTTATTTAAACATTCTGGTCATTCAAGCTAATGTAAGAGTATACGAGCTTGTTTTTTTATTTATGTCAAATAAGGAAGAAACTTTGAAGTATATAGTGAGGTGTCATAACTTCTATTGCCGATTTTTGTTGATTATAATTCTAAAAAGCATTCCATTTGAGGAGAGTATACTAACTCAGTAATGATAAATGAGTAACAATATAATATGAATAATTTAGTTTTTGTACTAAAAATAAGCTTTGATCAGTCAAATATTTTCCGTTCTGTTTAATTACCTTTTGCCATTTTTCTGACAACTTCATGATTCCGCGCTCATAGAGATTCTTGTCTTTATCAGCAAAAAATTCAATCAAGTTCGATTTGTGGTTATCATTATCACACACTAAAATTTTTACAATTTAAAAAGTTTCTTAAAAAGAGATGTAAATGATAATCCAATGGTGCAAGGTTAGGGATGAAAAATGGACCGCCCACAATAGTATTAAACAGTAAAAGATCATGGTCCAAACTTGATGTATCTTTAACATAACCTTTAGCAAGAAGTACGAAGTTATTGTAACTCTGTTGGGAAGGGAAGTAGCATCCTCCATATAACCCCGACCTTACATCATCTAATTATCATTTATTTTGAAATTTACAAAAACTTTTTAAATAGTAAAAATTGTAATAATAACGATGACCTCAAATCACACTTGGTCGAGTTTTTTTGCTGATAAGGACCAGAAACTAAATTAGAACGGATTGATGAATGCATCATAACAAATGGTAACAGGCAACTGAACAGAAAGGAAGATATTTGACAGATTAAAGTTAATTTTTTGTGCAGAAAAATTTCATACTAAAAAACCGAAATTACTTTCTTACCTACCCAATAACTAACATGAATATTCCCAATACAACATTTTATTAAAAAATTAATCTATAGATATACACTGAAAAAATTAATCCCAAATGTATGAAATGCTACTTTCCTTTTATCCCAAACATCTATAACGGTAACAATTCTGTCCATTTCTCTACACCACAAAACACGTATAACATATAAAATGGAGGAGTTCTGAGTATTTTTGGAATAAATATGCCATGAGTAAATTTGCAATGGAGTAAAAAAATAGCCATATATTTCATGGCAAAAATCTTTCTAAGCATACAGAACAACTAGACGAGAAACTATAAAGGTTGTATATCCATAACGTCTCCAGATTTGTTTTATTGCATTTATTTTCTTATAAAATATGGCTTTCGTATGGACTGAAATTCTTCAAAAAATCCTTGATTCTTTTATTTTCTCAAAGCGAATCCATCCTCCTACAGAATCCTCGCTCTTCTGGGAAATAAACTACTCCACTTTTTTAAATGTAAAAGAAATCACTTTTCAAAGTAAATAATGTATGCCAAAATGCATGGTCTATACTGGAAAAACTTCGGCGAAAGAATAATCTTTAGAGAGTTGCATTTTCACTCAAAATACTCACTTAAGCATTACGATTTGTTCTACTAGAAAACATATCGAGAAAAAAAATAGTTTTTAGGATAATGTAGCTAAGTGGAATCAAATTACTTTGACATTTATATAAAGTATTATGAGATATATATGAAAGTGCCTTTCAACTACATCATCAAATAGTATTTACAAAAGTATCACAAGTAAAATATGTAAGTAGTTATAACCAAAAATATAAAAATTTATAAATACCATTTGCCCCATCTTACAAAAGTTACGCTGCTAGGTTTTAAGAAATAGGATGAATTTGTTATTTGTTTTACTTAATACTTTTTAGAATAAAACTCGGTTAAAAATATTAGCTATACCAGTAAATACAGTTACAGGTTTTGTGGGATATGGAACAACAAAATCTATTATCCCTTAAAAGATAAAAGAAAGTTTTACAAGTTAATAGATATCAAAATATTTCATTTTCTGAACAAAGAATCTAAATGTTGATCTACTTGACACAGCTTTCTCCAATATATCCTTAGAAGTAATGTTGCAATGTGGATCAACTTTGAGAAAATATTTGAGATGGTTTCAAGGATTGGTATGTCTTCTGCAGCTTAACAAGATATGATCCAAGTCATTTAAACAGTTACAAGAACTACAAATTGCATTGTCTAATAATTTGAATTTTATAGAAGTCCTGGAGCAGTAATTATTTTACTGAAGATTCGAGTACACAAAATTCCTTCTATTATTTGTCCTGAAGATCAGTGGCTGAGTGGTTAGCACATCGCGCTTCCTCACCCCAGGTCAAAGGTCCAAACCCCGGGTGACAAGGTTGACTCAGCCTTCCATCCCTTCAGTGGGTCTATAAATGAGTACCAAGCTTGCTTGGGAACTTAACACTGAGTATTTCGCGTCAGATTGACAACCTGACCCGAACATTTTCTCATGCACCTCAGGGTCCAAGGTCTCGTATACTGAGTTGGGCACAGTAGACCTTGACCTTCATGGGCTGTCGCGCCACTGAGTTAAGTTATTATTTGTCCTCACTTAGAAATTGTGCCAATGTTTGAAATATTACACAAATTTTCAAAATACTTTCTTGAATAGAGGATACATTTTTTTTTTAAATCTCTCTTGATATATTTTTATTGCTGTCTTCTGAAGCAATCCAGTCCATGTGTAAACATTAGACTCTGTGACAGAAATCAGCAAATAATCATTTGATCTTTTCATGTAAACTTTGTTGTATTGCCAATTTTGTTCATACTTTTATTGATATTTTACCTTGTACGTAATTCTTATTTACTGATTGAGCTCCCAGTGAGTCATGTTTATTTCTCAAAGTTGCTTGCACAAATATGTAACGAGCTGAAGTTAGCTGTATTTCTCTCATAAGTTTAGTATATGATATCTCATTTTCGATACATTCGACATATTTAGATTTGACTGCTTATCAACATCGTTCTCTGAAGTGATACAAATGTTATTTCCAGAGACGTTTTAAGGCATGGGCCGACTGGACTAGGGCCTAAGGTGTCGGTCTTGGTAGTGGGCCTCGTCTCTTTTCTGATTCGGCCTCATTAAGATCATAATCCGAATAATATTGATCGTCAAATGCTATTCTCAGGCACATTAACCAAAAAATTGGGAATTTTGAAATATATGCCAACTGGCAACAGCAGCAAGAATGCATTATTAAGTCACGTCGATTGTCCATGTTTAAGCCTAGGCTTACCACCATCATTTAGGTGAAAGGCGGCAGTCAGTTGAGTCTGTTTGTGCCTAGGTTTGTGAGAATGGGATTCAAGCGCATTTATTTGTTAAAAGTTACCGTGTGTGCAAGAATTTGACAACGTATGTCATATACTATCTACTGAAAAAGATCTTAAATTAGGGTTATTTTTTATAAGGACCCAAGGCCTCAAGAAGTCACTGATTATTAATGAAGAACCTCGTGATCTTGAACTACTATCAAATGCCGAAGACTACATCTGACTTGCCCTTAACTCTTCAAACTTCCCCATCTCGACATCAGGAGAACTTTGAGCTTTAACAGATTTATTGTACATCAGATCCACAACCTGACGGATTTTTAGAACCATCAGTACTTGAATCCAGGACTCGATGGAATCAACATCGGTCATGAGTTCACGATCAAGACTACTGCGGCGCCTTCTGCAAGTCGAAAACAACAAAGGATAGTAATAAAAGCCCTTAACAACTGGCTGGAACAGGGATTCCTTTCGTCTAAGTCGTCTAAGGCATGCACGGCATAGCTGCGGACCTGTAGGATGATGGATGAAATAAACACTCCTGCCAAGGTCAACAGCTTGTCGCCAAATGACTATTCAACTACCGCAGTTACCTCTTTCGGCAAAAGATGTTAGTATTGTTAATTATACAACTTTCTAAAGAAGAATATCGCTAACCATCATTATAACTACACGCCAATTTGACTTGGGGTACGCCGAATTTAAATTTATGATAGAAGCAAACTCCGTAAATTACCTTACAGCAGTGTGGAATATGTTTGCTATTTTCTATTAATTTTTTATTATTGTTCCGGTTTTTTCAGGCTCGTGTCCATGAAATCATTTACTTGAGTAAAGTTTTTAATGCGAATTGAGAGATTCCGGCTTTTAAGAAGTGTTCTACAATAGTTACACGAATTAAAATCAAACTTCACTGTATGCCATCAGATTTTTTTTGGTTGTTGATATTTCTTAATAAAATCATTTTACCACTTCACATATTTCATGTGAAGACTAATTAAATTTCGTATGTATTCGTGAGCACTTTTCTCAACCCAAAAATTCTGCTTACAATATAAAGGATGTTCTTAAAATAGTATCTAGTTATGATCACATTATTCATGTTTCTATTATACTGCTGTGATACCAAACGTGTTCTTGTTAAATTAGTAAATATATGCAAATGAATTTCTATTTCACCAACATTGAAGCCAAAGCTTTCTAAAAACTCAAAGTAGACCTTAAAGGTATTACAAAAGAAAAAATCATAAGATAAGTATCATCTTCTTCTACAATGTTTAACTTGATCCAGGATTCGAACTGTGAAGATTCTTCACTGCTCTAAGACGTGCTACGAATACAATAAATAGAAATTCAGATTTTTTTTATTCAAGGTCTTTATGTAGTTGGCTATGATCCATAATCCATTTCTTTTCTTCTTTAATCCTATTCCTGCAGACTTTGACAAGACGGAATCGCATTAAAGAATCTTCTGTCTCTCGAATAAAATATAAAAGGCAAAATCATAAAGGCAATAAAACTTCTGCTCTGAATAGGGGATATTTTAAGGTTACAATGAATATAATGTATCTGCATTCATCTTTTGCAATGTAGATAAGTAAGTGATCAATTTTGGTTTTATCTTGACTGAATTTTTTCCTTTTAAATTCTATTTATATGACAGCCAATGTCTTACGATCAAGGATTGAAGCAAAACTCGCAAAATCTCCCAGTCATGACGGTTGGGTAGCGTGTCTAGTTTGTCGCTGGCATTCTGCATCCAAGGTTGCGGGTTCGACCCCGGCCCAAGTCGGTGGATTTTTATGATGTAGAAAATCGACAGTGGTCATGTCGCATGATTATACGACATGTAAAATATCCCTAGAGTGTCTGTTTGGCTTGGGCATTCTCGTCAAAATTAAATCCGAGTACAGGTTCGCCTCCTCAGAGCTCCGGTTTCTCCCTCTGGGGAGGAAACTGGGCATCAAACTTACTTGCGGTAATTAGTATCGCCTACTTGGTGCCACGCTAAAAAGTGATACCAGCTCCTGGGGAATGTACTAGGTCTGTAAAGGCTAAAATATACCGATGTGCAGCCCCGTTAGAAAAAAAAACTATCGGTGAAGTAAGTTAAAGTTTGAATCGTCATAATTTTATTTCTAAAGTGACTTTGTAGGTAAACATTTATTCATTTCACTCTCAGCCCCTTAAGTAAGCTTTAAGGGACTGAATTCTAAATGGATAAATGTTTATGAATGGAATAAAATATTTACCTTTCGTTTATACTTCATATACATAAAAGAAATTGCGTAGCAACTATTCATAAAAGAGGTTATTCAACATTATAATATACGTGTGATGGGATATATATGCAAAACGCGCTATACTTCTAAAAACTTAATCATGCATTTTTCAGAACAATACAGGTTCAAGCACAGTCATTCACAACCAATCCTTATGTCCTTAACTAATTTAGCATTAATTTCAGAAAATACGCTTATTTGATTTAGCGCGTTTCCTTCACAGTTAATCAATTTAATAGCTTGGTATGAGTGGGGTGTAGACCTGAAGTTAAATAGAATTCACAAACTTCAGCTTAATTTAGAATTCTTTTCAGATTAAATTATCAGATGTCATATCTACCTTTGTAAGGCAAATGCTTTATTTGAAATGAATGCTTACGATTTAATGCAGTCTGCTTCAGGTATTAATACCGAGGAATGAATAAAGCCATTATTTCTATAAGACAATGCACATTTCTCACAAATATTCGGGTTTAAATCAGTTTGTAAGCATGAGCAGGAATTCGAAGCGATTGATCGCATGCTTCAACGAATTTCTAGCATTATTCTATCTTCATAAATGGGGGCTCGAATAATATGATTTGTTGTGTCTCGATCATATAATTGGAAAAAAATAAGGTTCCTGCAACTAATCCATGCCTGCAATATATTTCTATGAAAATAAATGCCCCACGATTTTTAAAAAAGAAAATTTCTTATCCTTTATCTTTCAGTATTCTTTACAAAAATATCCATCGTGTGGCATTTATTTTCATAGAAATATATTGCAGGCATGGATTAGTTTCAGAAACCTTATGCAATTTGGTGGTAAGTTACTTTAAATGCAATTTTTACGTAAGTTACCTTTTTCTTGTTATGGATTTAGATATTCTATCCATTATTTTCAATAGGTTTTTTCTCAGTATTATTAACTGAAAAGGGGACGGTTGTCTGGCTAAAAAACATGTCCAGCTCCACTTTTATACAAATTATTTTAAAAGCTGTCCTGCTAACAATGTTTTTAATACTGTAGCATCCATATATATATATATATATTAATTTGATTATTTTTTTTATAATTTCTAATATATCCTTTCTAAAATCTTATTTCTGGTTATCTTACAATTTCGGGTTTTTTTTTTGTTTGTTTGTTTTTCAGTTTTAGTGATTATTGATTATTCATCTATATACAGTAGAGAATTTTAACTATATATATATAATACATATATTGCATATATATATATATATATACTAGCTGGTATATCCATTCTTCGCACGGGTGAATTGAAAAATTAAACTATACAGATTGAAGGATAAAGCAGTTTTTTTTAATGAGTTAATTTTACGTGAATTGCAAATTAAACAACAAAAAAATCTTTTTGCATATCTCAGCCGAACAAAAAAACAATATTTGTTGAATTTTAAGTCTGTAGATCTAATAGCTGATAAAAAGGATTTCTTTTTTATTTATAACACCCCGTAACTCTCTTGTGGGTCTATTTTTGAAAATACCTTCCTAAGCTCCTCTGCCCAGCAAAAGTAACACATTGTTACAAATTTTGTGTAATGGATGCTTACAATAGTGTAAATACCTTATATCTGGATGAGTTATATGTTAATATTACTTTCTGTTGAATTTATTATATGTTAAATTTGTAATATACGCAAGCAACGCCATTCCTTACATTATAATGGCGATTCAATGGAAACATAGCGAAATTTTTGCGATAGAGCCAAGTTGGTATCATTTTTGGAGACCCTGTTGGCTACTTGGCAATGGATTGAACGGTGCAGAAGTTGATATGCTGTAGCGCCTCCTGGTGGGGAGCTGCAGCAAAAAGGATAGGAGAAAAACCTTCTCCCCCAAAAAAAGAATACTTATGCACATCAATTTTCATAGGGATCGGTTGAACGGTGTTGGAGTGATGCGATTTCATATATACTAACATCCACACACACACACTATATATGTATAGTGTGTGTGAGAGGTGCCAATTTCTAAAAGTAAATACTATTTCCCTTCATTTAGCCTTGGGGTTGTAACATTCCTATTATATTTCCCTAATTGAGAGAATGTGTAGATTTTCTTTTTCTCAATCTGCACTTGTTGCGAAAGGACACGTATAATGGCCATTCCCTCCTTTATTTAAAATACATTAATAAATTCGTTTTTTTTCCTCTGTTTTTCTCTCGTCACTAATGTATACATCACTGATTCTTAACCACTGCGCGGTAGAACTTTTGTGTGCTGGCAAATTTTTGAAGTGTGGCACCATTTTTTTTTTTTTTTATTATTCTTATTTTTACTCTGACTAATCATTATTTTTCAAATTTAGGTATAATTAAATTCGTTTGGATTCGTTATCCATTTGTGATAATGAGACATCTGTACATGAATTAACTTTGAATGAAGACGAAGAACTAATTTTTCTCTGTAATAATCGAGATTTATTTTCAAAACTTTCGGAAGAGTCAGTTAACTCACTTTGGATTAAAGTTAGAGGCGATTATCCCATAATAACCAAAAAAAGCCTTAAAAATAATGCTACAGTTTTCTCTATTTATTTGTGTGAATTTGGATATATTTAGCGTTTAAATATAAAAATGCAAAAAAGATCGAGGCTTTTAAATGTAGATGATGAAATAAGAGTGACATTATCATTTTTATTAGCATGAAAAGAAATTATCAAAAATCATCAAGCTCAAATTTCGCGTTAAATCCATTTTTATAATTATTTTGTAATTAATTACTCAGTAAACATTTTGTTGTATTTTTCGAACATATTATCTTATTTAACATTGAAAATTATTATCATAAATTATTTTACATAGTGTATTACAGATAAGTAAAATTATTTTAACCTTATTTTATTTTTAGTGCCACCAAATTTTGAAATTGTTAAAAATGTACTGCAACAGAAAAAGGTTGAGAATCACTGGTTTACATAATGCATCCATTACAAACACACATCACCCAACCGGTTGTGGTTAGCGATACTGACTGCGGTGCCGTAGGGACTGGTTTCGAATCCCGGAGAAGACATGGATGTTTGTAAATGTATAGTGCCTTTGCGGCATGGGGTACTCTAAATAGCCGTCGAGCCGCAAGTCCTCTCGTGTGGTTGGTGGAAGGGGAAGAGAGGTGGGAAGTCCCTGACCACCCCCAGAGTTTTCTCCCTTTAAATTGGGGTGGAACCGAGCAAAATCATATTGTCACCTGCATGGTGCTCAAAGCTAAGGCTAACGACAGGCGT
Organism: Trichonephila inaurata madagascariensis; assembly: GCA_019973955.1. Classification (NCBI taxonomy): domain Eukaryota; kingdom Metazoa; phylum Arthropoda; class Arachnida; order Araneae; family Nephilidae; genus Trichonephila; species Trichonephila inaurata. Next base: position 222,468 of record BMAV01024828.1, read on the forward strand.
AAAAAATTCTAGCCCTTAGCCGCGATGAATTTAGGGGGCCTCGATCTGACTTCGTCAGGCAGGTGGCATTAGTCACAACAAACACACACAATATTTTGAAAACAACACAAATATCATTATTTTCAAAACATTGGCTAAATTCCTGATTTTTTCTCTTCCTTTTAAAAACAAAATTTATTATATAACTTATAATGCTGCTTATATTAGCTCTTTTTTTAAAGGGATATGCCCTTTTTTTTCACATAAGAAATATTTATACAATATGAAAAGTTTTTCAAAATAAATTATAAATGGATTGTGATTAGCTATTAATGTATATTGAGCAACCTGATTTTTAACAGTATTTAAATCATAAGAAAAAAAATAATGTCAGAGTGCACACGTTCATACCATACGTAGATAAAAATCACTTATTAAATATATTAAAGATATAAAAAGCTTTTTAATTTGATGTTCAAATTTTTAAACTTTTTTAGAAACAAGATTAACAAATGAAGTTATAATTAAAAATTTTCTTCTTGAAAAAAGTTAATAGTGTTGAGGTATTCTGTTACTAACATTCAGTTATTTCTTATTGTTATGTTTCCATTAATTTTTTTTCCTCAAGGCAACGTTATCGAAATAAAAAATATGTAACTATTAATCATTTAGGGATAAAATGTAATTAGACCGTGTGGTTCATAAAAACAGAAAGATTACAGTTTGGAAAAAGTATAGACTTCAATAATATACTTTCCAATGTTGAAAAAAAACTTTCAATACCAGTACAAAACGTCAAAACAATTTTTCTTGTCTCCCGCTTATTCTTATTTTTAGAAATTTGATAGATTTTTTGTAAAAAAATTTAAAATGATAACCAAAGATTAAAAGCTTGGAAAATTAGTTTCCGTTACTTGATATTTGCCGAAGTTAATGAGCTAATTTTAATACATTTTCTGGAAAATCTATGAAAAAAATTCTTAATTTTAAATTCTTATAAACAAGCTCAAATTTCGAAAGCAAAATAAAGACTTTCATTTTGCAAACTAATCTAGCAATTAATTTTTCGTTGATGAAATTTTTAATAACATTTAGTAAGCTGATCTTTTTCGAAAATGTTGAACACTGAATAATTTTGTTTTTAAATCATCTTTTACCCATGCAAAAACAAAGGTGTGTGTGTGTGTGTGTGTGTGTGTGTGTGTGTGTGTGTGTGTGTGTGTGTGTGTGTGTGTGTGTGTGTGTGTGTGTGTGTGTGTGTGTGTGTGTGTGTGTGTGTGTGTGTGTGTGTGTGTGTGTGTGTGTGTGTGTGTGTGTGTGTGTGTGTGTGTGTGTGTGTGTGTGTGAAATAAAAATAAAGGTCTTAGAACCTCTTAGATAAGTGCCTGCAGCTCCAGATAAGTGCCTTTTATAACACTATTTTGAATCGTTAATATTATATTGAGTCGTATGATTTCGAAAAAAAATGTTTAATACATTATATATATTTATATATGTTACCGTTAAAGTGTATATTTCAGTTATTTCATAGAATAACTAGGAATTTCATAAAATAACTAGACAAGTCAGTTAAAGTGTATCATGGATGAACAATTTCATACTTTACCTAGCAATTCTATGAAATAACTAAGGATAGACCGTTAAAGTGAAAAATAAACAATTTCAAAGACGTTTTATAAATTAATTGATCATAAATAGCTAAAATCTCTCAAATAATACATTTTATCCCTTTTGCGGATGAATTATTGATAAATAATAAGAGAAAGCAGAGATGATATAATTCATTACGTTGCTCGTGTTGTTATTAGCTAAACAAAAAAGGGGAAAAAAGAATATGTTGCAAAAATAGATTATATTTAAATATTCTCAACAAAAATACATGCTGGGAAGAAAAACTGTTGCTTCATAAAAACATTGTGTAAACGTTTTAAAACAAAAATGTAGGAGAATATTAATTAAAATTTTATTTTACTTTTTATTATTTGTTAGAGAAAGGATGTTGTGATTACACTTTGAATTGAACTGCTTATTATTTTTCAAACAAGCACACTGTTTAGTGTTACATTTTTTTTTTCACGAGCTCTTTTTAAATCCTTGTCCAGTACCGCAACTTTGAGCTGTTGCAACAGATCGAAGCGTTGTGTCAATATTTGGAACTTCTTCAGTAAAAATTAATTTTCTCTGACATATACTGAACTGATATTGAGAGTACAATTGTTTTATTGCGCTTAGTCGGAAAAATTTTTCCCAGAGCAGCTAGAACCGGTTCAAAGAACTTTCGAGTGTCTACTTCATACTTTAACGATCAAGTAATCACTATTCTATAGAATACCTAGTTAAATCATAGAATTCAATAATTTTACATACTTTGACTAATCTGGTTATTTCATGAAATACCTAGTTATTCTATGAAATAACGGATTTCACGCTTTAACGGTAACATATACATAAAACTCTCAAAGTATGGGGAGAGGATTAAGATATGGTTACATAAACTAAACTCAGTGGTGAGGGGCAATGCCTACTGTACGCATCACAGTTTAGGTTACATACAAACTGAAAATGTATAAATATCATGTGTATACTTAAAGACATATTTCTTAATAAACATATACAATGCAAGTTACTATGAAAAATATAATTAAATACGGATGAAATTATTCATAGCGTGAAAAAAATTTTGCCTTCATCGTATAGTTATCTTTCATTATTTTCTTTATATTTTTCAAGAGAATTTATTTTTTGCAAATATTACGAGAATGTTGTTACAACCAACAAAAGAAAGTTGTAAAATTCTTCATACGATATATATTTCAAATTAAATTTCCGAGTAACATTCTAGCTTTTGGATCAATTTCAGGAAAAAATTCTACGCTTCTACAGGAATAGAAAAAGCATAGGTATTTAGTATTCAATGTTATATAGGTTTTTTTTTCACAATATGGCTAGACACATCGTGCTTTAAGCAGAAAGATATTTATAAGTAATAGTTAACACCATAAATCCTTTTTCAGATTTGATTTGATTTTAATATACGTCACATTCTGAATAAACACGAGAGCTATTGGCCTCATAATTCTGAGCCACGGTTAAGTGACGAGGATAACTTCTGGTCTGGCACCCCTTTCTTAAATTCCCACACACCAACGAGAGGACTTTGAGCCTCGACAAATTTAACGTGCATCAGCTTGTCTACATAGTGGGTCTTTGGTAGCACATGGCTTGAATCAACAATGCCGGCCACTCTGCTACCGAGGCTACAAATCATTTTCAAAAGCTAATATTGAAATGAATATATCTACATTGTAGTTTTTGAATATTATAAATATTCAGTTACTTAGTTTCCTTAAATAATGAAAGAGAAAAACGTTCCTTAATGTATACTTAAATAACTGCATCATTTTTTCGCTGCTCCAGAAATAAGCTGCTTAAATTTTTAAATTATCATTTATCATTTGGTATTCAATTGAAAACGTCAAAATACTAACATAAAATCCAAAAAAATCAAAAATATATATATATAACATTTCTTTTAAATTTTTTACCTGGGGGTTGGTTCCCCTTTTTTCCTTTTTTGTTTTTTTTCCCCCTTTCCCCCGTATAAAAACTTATTTCATTTCCATGTTATTTAAACATACATAATTTTTTTTTTAAAATTTTTTCCCCCTTTTAGAGAAATTTTAAAGGAAAAAGATCTAAAAAAATTATTTTACAATTTTCCCAAAACCTCTATAAGAAGTTCGAAATAGTAACATGAAATTGAAAAAATAAAACTGAAATTTTAATTGTTTCCAGTCATTCTAAAATTTAAATGAAAAAAAACAATAAAAAAAATCCATAAGTCTCTCCTCTGTTTTTTTTTTTCAATGTAAATTTTTCTGCGTACCAAAAAATTTTTTTGCTACTCTTCTTTATAGGATTTAAAATGTACCTTTGAAACGCAATTAAAATAATTGCATTTTTTCAGAGTATTTTAATCTATCGTAACATCTTAACTTTGAAGTAAGTGAAAATCAAAATATAATAAAATAAGAATAATTTTATATAAATATATTTGTATATATGAATATATAAATTTTAATGAGGAAAATTATTTCCTCTTATATACCCCCCTCTTTAAAACAATATATATAGATTGAAAAATGAAATAGTAATATAAAGAATTTAAATCTAATTTTTTTTTACCGTTTAATGGTTCGTATATTCAAAGCATTAACGACTACCCGTCTAGTTGAATTTATTTTGAAGGGTTATGATGATACTTTTGGTTTATACAAAACAAAAAAAAGTTTTGAGGGTATCGAAAAAAAAAAGTTTTTGGGGGAAGGATACATAAATATTCTACAATAAATTATAAGCCCTTTTTTTTTTTAAAGGGGTTTCTTTATTTTGTCTTCTAAATCACATGAAAGGGAATTCTATTCCTTCCCGTCCATTAAACAATTAGAAAGAAGAACGAATAACTTTTTTTTTACTTATTAACTCTTTGCTCCAGTACATTTGTTTTCCTAAAGGGGTTTCATGTGGGGGTTTTATTCTTTAAAGCACCCCTTTTTCCCATTCCCAAAAGGAAAAATTTATTTCTTTAGGAATTCAGTAATACAATAAATAAAGTCAGAACTGCAAAATGGGAGGCGAATAATTGTCTAAATGAAGATATTTCAATCGTTTACGAATATCGTAACTATTTTAGCCCAAAATATGAAATATTTCAATACGAAATATAAATATAAGCTGTGTACTTAATAAAGTCACTGTAAAAGTCGAATATGTTCGGGTCTTTTCGGTTGGTTGTAACCTTAGACTGAAATAACTTGGTTAGTAATAAATGGGTTATAAGAGAACATGAAATTCGATTCCATCGAGTAAAAGTAGAGAAAATTTAGCTACGCATTAATTATTATACATAACCTCAAAGTTCCCATATGTCATAATTTACTGGAAAAAGGATATCCAAGTTTCCTTTTACAGGGTTTGATAATATGAATCAATAAATTATTGTACATTCTCGAGTGTCGTTACACAAATCATATTAATAAGGAATTTTTATTAAGATTTCATCATTTGACTATCAATTATCATACTATAATTAAGCTAGGGGAAAAAAGATATTTTAAAAATCTTAGTGATTTAATGTTAAAACCAATGAAGCACGAATATTTATTTTTCCAAGGCATTTTGTGTTATTATATTTAGATGGATCGGCTCTGAACATTGTTCGTCGTATTACAACAATTTAATATGAATCGGAAATAATTTAGGAATCTCAAAAAGTACCTAACGGGATATAAAAGAAAAAAAAATTCAGTACCTTATTATCATTCCTTAAATATGACAAACAAATGTGGAAGCAGTCTCGAATAGTATAATGCATAGATATTAACCACACAGTTTCATTAACTAAGTGTATACGATGCACACTCGAAATTTTCATTCGATATTTGACTTTCATTCAATTTTAACAAATTAACACTAGTGTTACGTAGTAAGATATTATCAATGAACCTCTTAGTTTTGAGCCTCCATGATGTGAAAAAGACCGCACTTTATCTGATATTTTCTTATCCAAATTATCCCACAGTAGTTTTAGAAACCAGTTAAACTAAACAGGCACTAGTCCTCTATTCCCTCGGGTCTTTTAATAAAACTAAAATTCTACCCCATCCCCTTTCACGCCCTGCGCGAGGGGGGTACAGGGCATAATAATGCATCAAATTTTAACTAATCGAAACTAAATGAGATGATAGCGAGAATATAGATTTCTCTAAGTAAGTAATATTAAAATCAAAAGGATTTTGTGTTTAAAAATATGAATTATAGATAACACACAGATATATAGGAAGTAAATTAACTGAAGAAATATACACTGGTGTACAAATAATAAGAAACAAATACATATTCGTGGATTTTTCAAAAACTACTGAACCAATTCAAGTAAGCTTTGGTATGAAAATACTTGCAAATATAATGAAGACAACGAAAAATTAATGAAACACATTCATGATCATGATTTATGCTCAGGAAAGCATGATAAAATAAATCGAAAAATGATATAACAGAATTACTCTTGCAGATAATTTAATAAGGGCTATGATTACACCTGACAGCAATGCAGTTCTCAGAACTAACTCTCCTGCTGCATATTTACGAGGCTGTTTATGAGATATCTTGAGACAAAATTCTTTTACTAAGGCCTTTTGGCCCCCAAAGTGCTAGGGTAAAATGAAAAAACAATTGCCGCCTGGAAAAAATTCCGGGCATGCTTTTGGGGTTCTAAAATCTGGCTCTCTACCACAGACCAAATTATTCACATATAAATTAATTTAAATCGTATTATTGTAATTAAATAATGCTCAACGTCTCTAGAGATAAGATTTAACCAGAAGGAAACCTGTAATGGGTTTTATTCACGATTCTTATTAACCGTCTAGGAAAAATACCTTTTGAACGTTGTACGATTAAAAAACCACTTTCTGTAAAGGAAGCGCGATTTATGTTATTAAGAGTTGCTATTCAACGTCAAGTGAAGTGGGAAGCTGGAGAGAGGTTGATGATTATTGTCATGCTGAAGCTAAAACGTTAGAGATATAATTGTTGAAGATACTGAGGTTCAAGAAAAAGGACCACCGACGGGCCAATTTAAGACGTTAGTATTGCTGAGGAACTAATCGTCAAGTAAGTATTGAATCAATTACTATAAATATTTAAATTAGTAATTAATCTGACAGCTCTCCACGCTTAGGTCGAATTTAGATAGTGATTCGATAGTCATAATAAAAGTGTTAGTTTTATGAATATGTCTCTTCCTTTAGATCACATCATACATCCGTTGGCGAGAGCTCACGACAAACCTTACAAAGAATTTTAAGATTCTAGCAAAGATAAAAGCCTTATCTCATATCATCATAAAACGGAAGTATTCAGCCTTTCCTTTGCAATACTCAACGGATATATTAAACAATAAATAATAATAATAATATTAATATAAATAAAAAAATTAGTTGCATAAACTAGATAAAATAAATATAAAGTTGATAATTATAATTAGAATAAAAAAATAAATACACTACAGTAATGTACACTGCTGTACGTCAATAAATGTGAAATTTGCTCATAAAAAAAGAGTATAACATTATAAGATTCTAGAGATAAAATAAGATCATCAAACATTTTCTGGAGAATATATAGATTAATGTAAAATATATTATCTTGCTTTTTTGGATAAACATTGCAAGATCATCTTAGTGCACTTTATTAGGGATATTTTTCTTACCTAAACTTCTTAGTGCATTGAGTATGGTTATAGAGTTATAAGTTAAAAATTTCAAATAAAAATCAAGCACCTAAATACCCTAAGCAATATTTTTAAATTTATTCTAATTTAATTTAGAGGAAAATCTGACTCCGTGATTATTTATGGAATTTCTTCCAAGTTTTATTCTTTATTCACTATTCTCGTAAGAGATGTTAAACTATTGAAATTCCTCAACCACCTTATGAATTAAATTGGAGAGGGAATAAACTTAAAACTCGAAGGATATAGTTATTACATTTCAAACGAAAGATCTTTGATAATTTTGTTTGATCCCGAGTTAGTAAAATTTTCACAATGGGATTACATGAATGAGTGTTATGGATTAGTTTGAAATATTGTTGCTCTAAAGTTACACAAAGGTTATTGGTTAAGGTTTCGTGATCATGGTTTTGAGAGTCATGTTCAGGTAACGAGAATGACATCAAATTTAATTCTTTTACTCTTTTAAATTCCATTCTACCACAATGAGGAATTAGATGCTCAGTTGAATTTGTTCAGCAACTTATTTGATCCCATGATTCAATTCAACACGTGGTGGCCATGATGGTCGTGACTTCAAAAAACATTTGAATATCACGCTTCTATACATTAAAAATTAAAACAGGAGATACAAATTAATAAAACAGAATCAGGAAAAATATTGCTTGATAAACAATTTTTGATTGTTCAGCCAAACTAAAAATAATAATTATTTTTAGGGAAAAATAAAATACGAATCAAACCATGTTATTGTCAGAATCTATTACGCTGTTCTTTTATAGACAATCTTCCGTTTTTAAGTCATTTCCCGTAGTTTTATGCATACTCAGCAACTAGTTTTTTTTTTAAAAGAACTTGACTTTATCTCAGTACGTAATTAATAGAAAATCAATGCACCTGACTACATACGTTCCGAAGGCTAACTATTAGAAGATTGCGTTTTCTGACTTTTATGAATAGCTAAAAAGCATCATGATAAAATAATTAATTGTATTTGAGCTTATAATTACGTTTATCACAGTAGCATTACAGCTTCATTGCTTAATTTTTTTCCTTTGTCTTTCGTTTATGTGATACGTTTTGTTAGAAGCTAAATATTTCTAAAATGATCCAGCTAGTGGCATAATTTCATTAAATTTTCAAATAAAATGTATTGATTATAATAATTGCCAATTTTCATTTTTAATCTATTTCATAGGCATCAATTTAATGAAAATAGTGTTTATAAGATTTAATCTCAAATAATCTTGCTTTAAAAAGGAATAAGGGATATAAAAAAAAAAAAAAAAAGAGTCAAACTTAAGAAAAAAAAATTTAATCGTAAAAAGTACCTTGAAAAAAATTGTTTATCATAAGCAACCATAATTGTTAGAAAATCAGACTACTTTTAGTCATCTAGATACTTTCCTTGATAAAATGCTGAAAACTTTATTATACTAGTTCTTCATTTTGACTATATTCATTTTTTTAAAGGAATTACTTTTTGTATTCAAATACTCACTCCTTGCCTTTTAAATTTTGCTTAAAAGCCACAAAATTTTTGGATATTGTACTTTTTTTTTACAGTCTAATAATAAACCACACTTGGATTTTGGAAATTTTTTTACTTTGATAATCTATTTAGAAATATTTCCTAAATTAGAATACATTTGAATTCTTTTTCAGGAAAAAAAATATCTCTTATATTAAAATCTTTTATATATATATAAATTCCCTATCAATAATAAATTAAATTAAAGAACTTATCAAATTCTTTTTATTTTATATTTAAATAGGCGCAGAAATTTTTTTAAAAAACATTATTTTTTACCAGGGGTTACATCAAATGAGACGTTTTTGCTACCTGTGTGCCGGCTATATATGAAAAAATGAAACGGGGTTTTTTTTTTAATTGCCAAACCCGGTTTAGTTTACTTTTTAAAGAGTTCTTAGAGTGCTTTGTTTTTTTACCGCGTTGGGTAAAATTTTTATGAATTGCCCACGATTTGCGGACAGCTTTAAATTTTTTGTTACCATCTAAAGGGAAAAAATGCTCCCGAATCGCATCAAATGATTGAAAAAAGCTTTACAGTGGCAATGCTCTCCCTAAAGTGCAAACAGGTAGTTTAAAAAGGTTTAAAAAAGGGTTTCTGATGGGGAGAAATGAGGAGTGGGGAAACCGCAAAAAAAATTTTTGAAGTTTCGGAATTGCAAGAATTACTCGATGAAGATGATGACAAACGCGCAAGAACATCTTGCAACAACAACTGAATGTTGAACAGAGCACTTTTTCCCCCGTCGTCTCAAAGAAAAGGGACGATAATAAAGGTTTTAGAGGGTCCCTAAGAGCTAACGGACCGTCAACGGGAAAAACCGAAAAAACGTGTGCGAAAAGTTGGGTTGCCCGCCTAAACGCGTTTTAACTTTCCCTCGTATAGTAATTGGCGATGAAAAAAGGATTTATTTTAAACCCCGGGAACGATCATATGTTGAAAACCGGGCAGCCGTCCAAAAACCGCAAAAGGTGAATCGCTTTTGGCCGCAAAAAAATGCTGTGTATTTTTTTGGGATCAGGGGGGACCAACCTTTCTATGAGCTTTTAAACCCGGCGAAACCGTTTAAAACTGGGTCAAAAGTGCTAATTTCTTAATTTGAAAAGATGCTATACCGAAAAAAGCAAGCAAAAAAAGAAACGGCAGCACAAAAATAATTTTTCTTGATGAAAAACACCTAGCCTCCTTTCTAAACCCCTTTCCAAAAAAGGGATTGTTAAGGGGACTCGGCTTAAAACCCCAAAATATGCGGCTTTTTTTCGCTCGACCTTTTACCCCCCCCCATTACCACCTATTTGATCATTGGGACACGCACTGAAAGACCCAGCCCACCGCTTTAGAAAAAGTCAAATCCCGCCCTTTATGATCTTTCCTCAAAAAAAACGATAATTTTTTTTTTTTGGGGTGGTATTCAAAATTGCCCGAAAAGATGGGGGAAAAAGTGTAGCTAGCGATGGAAAATTACGGGAAAAAAGAAATATTAACAGTTTTTAAAAAATTTTTTTGTTTTTTTTTTAAAAAAACCCTCTCATTTCCCCTTTTTCATACACCTGGTAAAAGTTTCTTTTTTTTAAAGGGAAAATTTTAAAAAAAGTTTTAAAGTACGGTTATTTTTTTAAAAAGTCATGAAAATTACATAAAATATCTGTACATAACATGAAAACATAATAAAATTTCATAATAACTCATAAATATTTAAACAGTAACAAATTTCATGAAGATTCATGAAAAATAAAAGATTTCAGCATTTATAATCCCACGTTCAGTTCCGTTTTGTGCTTCAAGTTTTTTTAAAATTTAAAGAAAATTTGTTTGTTTTTTATTTGAGGAAGAAGGTAGCTTACATTTTGCGAAACAAAACATTTTCGCACTTCTTCTGTAGAAAAGACTTATTTGATACACATTTGTTAATAAATTCGAAAAATGAAACTCTCATGCTAAATTTGCCTTTAATCTACATAGTAAATTATCTTTAATGAATTTCCGGTGATATATCTAGTATGCAAATTGGGGTGGTTAATTAAGTTCTGGCAAAACATTAAATTAACATACCTTTTTTTTCTATTTTCAGTGTCATTTTTAAAAATATTTTACAATGCTTTCATTTTTTAATAACCACTGATGATGACATTATATGTGAACTATGTTACACATAATTAATACTAAAACATATTTAGTGCTTCACATCTTTATAGAATGTTGTAAATTTTATTTAATTAAATTAATGTTTCTAGCTGTAGTAAGTTTTTGACAACCGATAAAATAATTCTGAAAGAGAGAGAGAGAATTACGGACAGTTGATGAGAACACCACATGAGCTTGTAACGACCCCCCTCCCTCCTCATTATTAAAACTTCCACCTTACACTATATGAAAAATGAATCAATTAATTTATTCTTTCTCGATAATCAGGATGCTATTGTTAATAAATATAATATAAATATATTCTAAGTTATACATAGAGTTCTAAAATTCTCTTCATTTAAAAACTTCTTTTATTACTCACAGAAATAATAATTAAAATATTTTGTATTAGTTAATTATTATTATTGCACAGAAAATTATTAAAAAAATATCTTAAAACATATTTTTAGTTTTTATATCAATTAATCATTATTTTAGTAAATTTTTTTTTATATTTAACAGTGTTGCTACTAATAAAACTTGCTATTTCAAGCCTTGAGCTTGTTCTTAGATCTTTAAATCTGGCAATAACGAATTTATTGGACAACAGAACGGTTAGATTTAAGCATTTTTGAAGGCTTTTACTGGTACGTAACTTTTTTATTAATAATGTATTCAGAACATCTATCCATTATATTCTTCAGGATTTCTCTCAGAAATATAAAAAGAAGGAGTTTGCTTGACTAACCAAAAAATGGTTCTAATCCCACAAAGCAGTCCTCAGTCAACTACGTTTATGGATACTGCAGTATCCATCTTATGCCCAAATTTCAAATCAAATTATCCATTTTTAAGTCTCTCTTTAGTATCCATACCTTTATTATCTCTCTTATCTAGAGTATATATATATAAAACTTTTTTTTTTTATCTTAACCTTCAGAAAGTAAATTTCAGATTTTTTTTTATCATTTGAGTATATTAAAACACATTTACGGAAAAAACAGAATTTTTCTATTACAACATATACACAATTCTTTCTATAACATATAAGAATTAAATTATTCTAAGAAAAATAACAGGAAATAATTATTTTGAAACAAATAGGAAGAAAATTGACACAAATTAAATAAAACATTTTCAAATTATTGATGCAATAAAGAGATTCGGCCTCATTTTAAAACAAGCAAAAATAAAAAGAAATTGTAACACTGTTCCACATTAGAAACGGTGTCCAAAATTTCTTTTTGTGTTTCACAACAGAGAGGTCCAAGGTAATTACAACTTGTAAATACTTATATTTGAAATACCTTCCTAAATATATGAAAAATATTTTAATACAAAAATATATAAGAATTTTTTATGTAAAAAGAATGGGGAAGAAAACATTTATTTCAAAGAAAATAAGGTTTTCTGAAAAACCCAACAACATAAGAATCTTTGAGGGGAGAAAATTTAAATATTACAACTGAGAGTGTAAAATTCTTTGAGAGAGGAGAGAAAATTCAAATAAAAGTTTCGAATAAGTTTGAAGTTAAGAAAATAAGGCTACACATTTTTCTCTCCTTTCCTGTTTCTTTCTCTTTATATAAATTCGACTTCATTTACTTTTATTGAAAAATATATCTTATTCTTTAACAAATTTTTAATAAAAATGATTTCTCATTTTTTAATTTATTCGATGCATCTCGGTTTTTACTAAGATATTTGGTTGCTAATGACAGACAACTGCTTATAGTATTTTTTTCAACAAAAAAAATATTTTTTGTCCGTAAATTTAGTCATTTTTGTGTCTCGTGTCCTAATAGCAAAGCAGAAGTATAAATATTACGTATTTCATGACTCACATGGAGATTAGATTAAAGGTCTAGATTGGTTAGGTTCTAGAATTATCTACATGAGGAACATTTGTGATGGCTCTCAGAATTTAGAAAATTTCGTTTAGATAGAGAAACTAAAAAAAAACACGATCTGTAAATTTTTGGAAAGTTCATAGTAAATTTCAAAGCTTAGCTACTTTTTGTGTTACTTCAGACACTTCGCAGCAAACTTTTCTGAAAAATCTAATTAAAACTTTTAATCGAAAGGGATTGTAGCAGTTTTTCATTTTCTAATTTATCTTTTACAATAAAAATATAATCAGAGATGGCATTGATTTAAAATAACTTTGAGAATACTTTTAAAATCACGTATCGAAGATTGAAATACAACTTTTGAATAAAACTAAGATAACACAAATTCAAATTTTTAAAAAAAACTTTATAAACTAAACTTTAAAATGATTTAAAAATTCATCCCATATAATATTAAAGCAGATATATAAAAGCTCAACAGATCAAGAATGAGAAATTTTTTTATAATGAAAATATGAATTTTTAAAAGAAGAGATTCAAGAAAACATTTATACATAAAAAAATACTTACTTATATATATTTATAAATTAGAAATTCATCGTTTAATGAAAATTTTGCATTAGTTTAAAGCAAGATGAGAATTTATAACATATATAGAAATACAGTTACAATTACTACTAAAACTTAACATTCCCTAAAAAAACAAAATTTAATACTTTACATAGTAAAATAATTAAATATTCCCGCGCGATTTTCTGAAATTTAAATTTTTGTGTTTCTCTTTTGGAAAAGTATTTAAGACAAAAATGTTCTTAAAAGGTTATAGTTGTTTTTTATTTCTTATATCTCTTTATTTCTGCTTCATAGAGACAGAATCTGTTTTAAATCGACCATTAATAATTTTCACACAAACTTTTTAAATTTTTCCCTTGTTCCATATATTAACTAAATTACCCCAGATAATTTTTTTCTAATTGAACAATGATTAAACTAACGTGACTTATTTGAAATAAAAACATATAATGTATAACCCTCAGTCCCCAAGCTAGTAAATTTTTTTTTCAAACCCTCTGATACCCGTTATCGAAAAGTTAAGCCGTCCCAAGAAGGGACGTTGACCCTTCTTGGTCCCTTTTACCAGTACCCTTGACTGAACTTTTTTTATACAAAAAAGGCAGTTATAGTCAGCTTACCACTTTTCCCGACCCCTGGGGCTCCCACCACAGCAATCTTGACTTCTGATAGAGAAGATTTCTTCCTTCGAATGCTACGAATAGCATTAGTTGTCATATTCGTTGACTTTTTCATTCATAACTTTTAAAGTGGAACCGGTTACCACGTTTTTGGGTGAGAACGCGTGTTCTCTTAAATATCTGATGAAAACTAGCGAAAAGCGCAAGACTCCACGTGGTCCACTAAAAGTGATCAGTAGAGAGTTTTTTTACTAGCAGGTGGCAGTCCTGATCACCGAAGTAGAGATCTTCACGGAGAAAGCGAAAATTGCATCCGCCGTTATCCGCGGATGAGACGAGAAATACCCAGTGATCCCGTACTATTCTTTTCCCACTCCGGAGTAGTAGGCGCGCATTTGTAGGGTTACCGGCAAATCAAACGCCAAGAAGTCTCCAATGCGCCAAGTGTGAATGATGCAAATTACACGTGTTTTCTTTTTTTGGAAAACTGTGCTGATGCGTGATGCTGTAAAATTCCTAAGTGTTTAAAAAATCCTTCAAATAGTGAACCATCTTATTTTAGGGTATTTCATTCAAAAGATTTTTTTTTTCCAAGTTAAATACCGTACCTTCTTTCAGAAACTTAATTCTCACTACGATATTATCAAATCCAACTCAAATTTTTTTTAAAGAAATACATCTTTACTCTTTAAATAATATTAGCAAATAAAAAAAAGGAATAGCTTCTTTCACTAGCTATTTAATTCAAGGGGGCGAGTTTTATTTTCATTGGGATAATATTATTTTCACGTTCTTTTAAAAAAGATCAAGTCTAAGATTTTCTTTTAAAAAAAATTCAATTACGTGAAGTATACGTGATTATTTTCTTAAAAGATAATTTTTTCTGAAAATATAGTCTCTTATCCTTAAAAATTTAACAATTTCTTAGAAAAATTTACTGTTTTAATCGCGTGGGGAAGCTGTAAACTTAATTCAATTTTTAGGTGTTTAAAGGGGTTTGTTTCTTTACAGTATGTTTCTTTATTGATAGAAGCAAATGTAGTGTAAAGAATATGTTTAATAATTTCCATCCTATTTTTATCAATACAATAGAGCCTCAAAAACTCGGCAATCAATAACTCGACAGTCCAGATAACTTGCTCACACCCTTGAAGGTCGAAAAACCCCTCGTAAAGACCCGGGACATTACGCATTTCGCTTTAAAAAAAGCCAGTTTTTGCAAAGTGGGCTACTTAACTTTCATTATAGACAGCTTTATACCTTCATGAAGTATTTTTCTGATGTGTGTCTGATCAGGTAAATTACTGTATACTATGTAAAAAAAAGTATACTGTGTAAAGACCTGGGACAGGACATTACGCATTTCGTTTATAAAAAAATTGCCAGTTCTTGCAAAGTGGACAACTTAATTTTCATTATATAGACAGCTTTATACCTTCATGAAGTATTTTTCTAACGTGTGTCTTATCAGGTAAATTACTGTATACTATGTAAAAAAAGTGTACTATGTAAAGACCCGGAGCAGGACATTACGCATTTCGTTTTTAAAAAATGCCAGTTTTTGCAAAGTGCACAGCTTAATTTTCATTATAGACAGCTTTATACCTTCATGAAGTATTTTCCTGACGTGTGTCTTATCAGGTAAATTACTGTATACTATGTAAAAAAGTGTACTATGTAAAGACCCGGAGCAGGACATTACGCATTTCTGTTTTAAAAAAATTGCCAGTTTTTGCAAAGTGGACAGCTTAATTTTCATTATATAGACAGCTTTATACCTTCATGAAGTATTTTTCTAACGTGTGTCTTATCAGGTAAATTACTGTATACTATGTAAAAAAAGTGTACTATGTAAAGACCCGGAGCAGGACATTACGCATTTCGTTTTAAAAAATGCCAGTTTTCTCAAAGTGCACAGCTTAATTTTCATTATAGACAGCTTTATACCTTCATGAAGTATTTTCCTGACGTATGTCTTATCAGGTAAATTACTGTATACTATGTAAAAAAGTGTACTATGTAAAGACCCGAGCAGGACATTACGCATTTCGTTTTAAAAAAAAAAATTGCCAGTTTTTGCAAAGTGGACAGCTTAATTTTCATTATAGACAGCTTTATACCTTCATGAAGTATTTTCCTGACGTATGTCTTATCAGGTAAATTACTGTATACTATGTAAAAAAAGTGTTCTATGTAAAGACCCGGAGCAGGACATTACGCATTTCGTTTAAAAAAATTTGCCAGTTTTTGCAAAGTGGGCTACTTAATTTTCATTATAGACAGCTTTATGCCTTTATAAAGTATTTTTCTGAGTTGTATCTGATCAGGTAAAAATTACTGTATACTGTGTATTCATTAATTTTCATTTTCCTGTAGTAAATGCTCGATGCCTACATAAAGTACGTTTTCTTTGTAAGGATATTTGGTCAGCTTTCATTCTGTTGTATTCTCAAACAAATATTACATACAAGGGCAGTACAATATTTTCTGAGCACACTCTCGTACTTATTGTTTTTTAATCCCATTCTCGATAACTCGGTACTTTCACAAATTCGGCCACCTTTCTGTCTTCATTGGGCTGAGATTTTGGGACACTAATGTACCACTTTCAGAAGAAACCTTGACCTCAAACTTTCTTTTCCACATTTATGAGAGAGTGACACTTTTTAAAAAGGACGCCTGATTCCTAAATCTATGTATTCATTTTAATTATGCTTAAATGTTTACAATTTACGTAGAACTTTTAAAGCATTCGAAGGGATTTATTGTCGATGACAAAAATATTTTTTTTTATGATGTAGAGATGGACATTCAGTTCACTAACGCATTTTCGACTCTCTTCATCGCGGAAAGTTTTCTTAAGAGCGAATGCATTCAAATAAAAACCTCAAGCAAGAAAAAATATTTTATTCGTTAAAAAAAAGAGCTTTAAAATACTAAAAGGGAATAATAATAATATTGAAAATTTTGGACAAAAAAATGTGTTCATTTTTTAAAAATAATTTTAAAAAACCGATTTATAATAGCTTAGAATCAATTTACCGTATTATAACTATTTTTAATTCTAATATTTTAAAATACTTGTTCATATGAAGAGATTTTTTTTTTCACTTAACTTTCGTCTCTGAAAAGCTGCTTTTTAAAATATATTTATGTATAATTTTTTTTTGAACTATTCCTTTTAACGAAAAAATACGCCATTGATTTATAAGAATTGTAATTTCATTTAAAGACGGACATAATTCTGAATGTGTATCATATTCTTCTGATTAAAATTTTAATTTATTGTTTCATCATCCTCGTATCTGTATCTGTATTCCTAGGATTCTAAAGAGAGCTTAAGGGGACAGGGTACGATTTACGTTAAAAATTTTAATTTAAGGATTTTCAAAATTCTTTTAGTTGCCTCCTATGTGTGTATACTAGGTAAAACAGATTTTGTGCTCAAAATTTCATAAAAAGGTATGATTTTTTAAGGAAAAAAATTTGTGAAGTGATTTTAAAATGCTACTCCTCCTACAAAAGGTTATGCACACGCATGAAATTCGATTTACAAGTACGTCAAACGGTGTATAAAAAAAGCTGGTATGGATTTTGCGATAACATGATTGGAATTCCTACAATGCTTCTTTTTAGGAATTCTTATTGAAAATTTCTTAAAAATTGTATAAATTCTGAATTCAATTATTTTTTAAAAAAATAAGTATTGCTTTGATTCAAAAATGCATACCAACTTTTTGTTCCATGTACTATTAGCAATAGGTAAAAAAATTCAAAGCAGTAGACACAATAGAAAAAAAGCCGTAGCATTTTAAATGAAGACTAACTAGTTATTTTATCTTTCTGAGAGATAAGTAAGTTTAAAGTTTTGATTTGCCATAGGCATGTGAATAAAAACGAACGTAAAAGCTATCATAATCGTGCGTTTTTTAAGCTTAGAGATTTCAAGTTTTGTGCGGTTATAGAAAAGTATATAAAGAATAATTTAGGCTAAGAAAATTAGATTTGATTTTTTGACTGATTTTTGACAATTGAATCGTACTGTGTCCATCTTAAGGTATCCGACTACGTTCGGAACCGTGATTTTTCGAAAGCGTATAAATGGATAATATTTATGATATTTAGTGTCACTTAGATTAGAAAACGTATTTAAAAATCTTTAAGAATATTACTACAATAAAAAAATTATTTAAGTGCAATATTTTGACAAAAAATGAAAATAGAATGACCCATTTTCAAAATGTTCTCCTTTTGTGAAAAATGCATCTATTATAATAATATTTTGCCTGTATATAGCTCAGACTTCTCTACAGAAGCTCAACTAGAATTTTGAAATATATAATTTAGAAGTGGGTTTATCCATATTTTACGACAACAGAGGGTAGCAATTTTAAGGAAAAAACACCAATTGGTGGTAACTCTGAAAATAATGTGAATTTTTCAACAATCCTAGTTCAGACTCTCTGGAAAAGTCTTTACTGTATATAAGCGCGCGCGTGCGCGCGCGAAATATTATTTTAGAAGGAGAACATTTTGAAAAAAGATTATTCTAAGTTAATTTTTTGCCAAAATATTGTATTTAAATAATTTTTTTGTCAAAATGTCCTTAAAACAATTTTATACATGTATTCTAATCTAAGTGACACTAAATATCGTGAAATTTATCCATTTATGCGCTTTTTTAAAAAACGGTTCCGAACGCAGTCGGATACCTTTAAAAAAATTTAAAAACATATGTCCAGAAAAATTTAATGCAGGATAAGTTGGATCTTTGTTGATAGTTAAATTTCTATTTTTAATCAAATTGCTCTGAGGTTATCTTAGACATTAAGTTAACTTTTTATTCCAAGTAAAAAAAATGGTTGCTACCCAAAATACAATGGCTTTCTTTTGAATGCTTCTTTTTGATCAAATAACAGCATATATTTTTAGATGATACTGTTATAATGAAGGGTATCACTTGAAATGAGATCACATACAACGAATTTTAGGGGACTATGCATAGAATACTTTTTCATGGACACCGTAGCCTACTGGTCATGATCACGAATTGTGACAGATATGTCTAGAGTTCGAGCCCCAGTGCCTCTGAAGACCCGTCTCAGGAAGGGGCTTATGCGCATTAAATCTATCATGACTCAAAGTCCTCCAGTGTACGTGTTGTGGTAGTTTGGAGAAAGGGTGCCAGCTTAAGTGTCGTCCTCGACACTTGACCGTGGTTCAAAATCATGATGTCCGTCGTCAATAGTGTTGTTATACAATTCGATGTTAATAAAACTGTCACACACTCAGAATATTTTTCACTCTTAGAAAAAGAAAAAGAACATTTTTAATCTAGCAGCATTTTTCCACATTGACTTTTAGGCAGCTTTTACATTTCCTTTTTTCTTGAGATTCAGTTTAATATAAACATGACGAATTTCAAATTTCAAGATTTAACATCATTATAAATTGTTACATTTTATCATAATTGCATAAGCTAAAGGATTTTTACTACAACGTCGTATAATCTGTGTGTAAATTGTATGCATAATTTTCGAATATTTCATTTTTAAGGATTATATGTAACATTTTAAATTATCTTAATGACGTAGAATTATAACCAACACATTTATAACTTCCTTGTGAATCCACTTAAATGTAAGTATGCTATATCATTTAAATTCTCTCAAGAATTTGTTCGCATTATTTGGCGTATAATTGGAATTAAATAGATATCAATGGATGATTACAGATGGAATTGGGTCTTTCAAATGTTTCAGGTTGCTTAAAGCAAATTGGATGAATAAGATAAATATATTAACTTAATGATATTAATTCTTTTTTGTACGGGAATTATATATTTTCACTTTTCCAATTTGTCTCACAGAAAATCAGTTAGTTTGTTCCCATGTTGAAAAATAATTTTCAGAAAGGTATTTTAAACAAATATTTTTGTTTGCAGTTTTCTAATTTTTGTATTTATGAAATACTGTAGAGTTCGAAAAACTCAACCTAATCTGGATCGATGGGTGGCGCCAAGTTTGTGAAAATGCCGGGCTATCGAGAGTGAATTAAAAAAATAATAAGTACTCCGAAAATAGTGTACTACCCTTGTGTGTATTGTTGATAGAGAATACAGCACATAATAAACTGCCCAAATACCTTTAAGGTATCCGACTACGTTCGGAACCGTGATTTTAAAAAAGCGCATAAATGGATAATTTTCATGATATTTAGTGTCATTTAAATTAAAATACATGTATAAAATTGTTTTAAGGACATTTTGACAAAAAATATTTAAATACAATATTTCAATAAAAAATTAACTTAGAAAAACCTTTTTTCAAAATGTCCTTCTTTTGTCAAAATGATTCTATTATAATAATATTTTGCCTGTATGTAGCTCACACCTTTGTACAGAGGCTCAACTATGATTTTTGAAAAATTCACATTATTTTCAGAGTTACAACCCATTGAAATAATTATCGGCGTTTTTTTCTTAAAATTTCTCCCCTCTGTTGTCGTAAAACATGGATAAATCCATTTCTAAGTTATATATTTCAAAATCTAGCTTGCTGTACAGAGGTCTAGGAGCAATTCAAGCAAAATATTATTATAATCGAAGCATTTTTCAAAAAGGAAAATATTTTGAAAATGGGTCATTCTATTGTTCATTTTTTGTCAAAATATTGTACTTAAATAATTTTTTTATTGTAATACTATTCTTAAAACGATTTGATATACATTTTCTAATCTAAGTGACACTAAATATTATAAATATTATCCATTTACACCCTTTTACACCCTTATCCATTTACCCCATCCTGGGGGTCCGAACCCCCCCTCCCCACAAAGTCCTTTATTTTTTCCCAGATTAATTATAATTCTAAGTATATAGTACGTAAAATTTAATTAAGTATTTGTTATTAATGATTAATTTTATTAATTAATGCTAATTATTTATTCAATAATTAGTCTTTTACTGTGTTTTGTTCCCAAAAATCGACAAAATCAAAAGAGCATGGTACAAGAATGGTGAACTCTTTCGACCCCGCCCCCCCTTGAAAAATTCCTGTGTGCGCTACTGGTTTCATGTAATGGTATTTTTGTGCACCTTACCAAATACTCTACATTTTGAACTAAATTAACAAGCTTTCCGCATTATTCAAGCCATTTCTCTTATATTTATGTTTCGTTATTCTAAATCTAAAATGTTATCATTCGTATATTATTTTTAATTTTATTTTAGAGTGGAAGAGATGACCATGTGGGTCTCGGTTTCTAATCTGGAATTTGTAGATAAATTGTACGTGAAATTAAATATCCTGCTTAAAGTAGGATAAATTAATTAGAAATATTTAGAAAAACTCTGCATTAAGTAAAACCACAGAGAAATATTGTTTTTGATAAAGCTTCAAAATTTTAAGGGAACTATTTTTCCATTTCAAACTCTGCATTAGTTCGAATACAAACTATTAGTCGACTTAATCATACTGTAATCCAAACAAACATAGAACTTAAAACAGAAAGGATACGTTTAATATAAATAACAGAATCGGGTTATTATTTTCTGATAAAATATAATGAAGGAATCATTGATCATAAGTAAATATATATATATTTTTTCATGAGTATTGCCACACTTTCAGCTTCCTCTTGTAAAATTTATTAACAGAAAATATTTCATGTTTCATAGTAACGTTCTTATGTTTTTTAACTAGAGCCTTTTACATTTCTTAAAATTAGAACAAAAAAAGAAAAAAAACCTCTCTTTAAATATATGCATATAAATAAATAGATACTTAAGCAATATATACTTGTATTTATTTTCTAAATATTCCCCCCTAAAATATAAAGTATTACAGTTCGTATTCTGTCTTATTTAGCCTTTTTATATAAGTTTTTTTAAAATGTGTATGTGGTTGTAATTCAAATTTCCTTATGTTAATTATTACTCAAAAATTCTAAATTTTTTTCACACACTTTTCTGTCTTAGTTAATGAAATATATATGCATTCAAAACAAAATAAATTATTCTTTTGGGAAATAGTTCATGAAATAAAATTTGAAATGGATTTATTTATATTTATTTTCCTTTTTACTCTTCATATAGATTTATTATTTTTAGATATTATCTAAGCATTACATATTTATGTATTATTTATCAGTGTTTTTTGTTCTTGTATTTTATATTTTTTTCAGTTGTATTTCCTCTACACAGAGACAACCGAGTTAATTTTTTGTGGTTTCAAACGAAAGGTATTCATATACATAGAAACAGCATCAAAAGTTTTTTTTACATATATATTTGATGAAATTACGTGAACTCATTAACATGTACTTAATTACGCTATATTATTTTTTATTTAGCCATACATTCATTTTAGAGCTAATATATTTGTAAAATTAGTACTGAGCTAGTTCCAGCGCAGAAGCCACCGTTTGGGGGATATTCTTCGATATATAACATAAATATAGAAGGAGAATACAGTAATTGATTGAAAAATGCAATATATATAGGCTACAATAAAGATTACCCCATTAAAATCCAAAATAACAAAAATTCATTACCACTTTGATACCAGTTTCAAAAAATTTAGTAATACTGCAGAAAACTTTAAACCTGTAAAATCTGAGGGAAAAAATAGTAATTAAAAAACAGAAATAATATTGCCATAAAATGATATACTTATCGTGGTCGTCAGGAATGTATTCAAATAAAGAAAAAAATTAAAAATTTCCTTTCGGAAGTCCCTGAATACCCCAAACCCTCGCATTTAAATATCATCACAATGTTCATTTTCATTTTTGCTGAAAATAGTGGTTTCTCTCTGGAAACGAGTATGGGGAGTTTCCAACTCTTTTTTATAGCCTCAAAGTAGCAGACATTACTTTTAATTACGTTAATTATGATAAAACCCCAATAAAAAATAATTAGTAGTACATACACAATGCCATCAAAATTGTAGATAAAAAATTAAGTAGCTGTGGTGTATGTGTGATTTCACTGAAACTATAAATATACTGAATTATAATATTTTGATTCATAAAAACTTAGATTAAAATAATACTTAAATTAAAAAGAAATAATTAAAAATTAACATAGAGTTGGTTGTGTAGAATTCATAATATGTGTTGCATAACGAGATCTAATTTTTCGTTAGAAACAAACAAAAATAGAATTAAGCTTTGTTCCTTTTTTTATGTAATGTCTAACAATTTTATGCTAACATTTTGTATTCTTACATTATTTACATGGCATTTTGTGTGTGATGGCCCAAAATATAACAAAATCATTTTAAATAAAATCTTAATAATTCCATTTGAAAAGGCAGTCGAAAAATGCTTTAAATTTAATTATCGTAAATGATACATAAAATAAAAGAGAGGTTAGGATTATCTACTCATTATAACATAAATTGTTTTTATTTTAAAAAATGGGTCAGACACTGCTTGATATTTATATAAATTTTATTTAACAGCCTACCCATCATATTAAGTACAACCTGATACCATTGTATTTTTTGAAAAAAGAAACAAAAATTAATATTCATTTAAATGAAGTAACTAATCAAATGGTGTTGCACTATTTCAGTATCTGAACAGAATCATTTCAATTATTACATCAAAACATACAACAAACTTTTAAAATTTTGCATGGAGCCTTCAGAAAGTCTCACACACAAACCACGTCACATTCTCGTTTATTTTATAATGTAAAATAACGCAAATCTATTATATTTACACTCGAATCTTTGCCGCACTTTTTCTCCAATGTTAATGTTACTGAAAATCGGATGCGGTTTAGAATGGAAGGAAAAAAATTCGTTGGATGGGGCAATTAAAGCAAATACAGGTTGGAGTATGTATTTAAAAAGTGTAACGCTGGTAAAATAACTAACTATATTCACTTCTTATTAGTTAGTGTTTTAAATTTATTCTGATTTCGTAAAATTGAATATCCTTCGAAAAACCATTTTACAATATTTTTCATTTTTCCCGAAAACGTGTTGAGAATTTGGGGTGTGGCTTGAACGTTTGGGGGCTTGATTTAAAAAATAGGGGGCTTTTAACCTTTTTATGTATTGGGAAAGAGTAATTTGCCGACTCACATAAAAAAAAGTGGGCATTACCTAAAAAAAAAATCTTAGTACGTTTATACTATGTCGAAATCCCTATTACTCTCCGCATGCCACATTAGAAGGGGACTTTCCTACATTGAGATAATAACTATACATAATACACGAATATAGGGGAAGAAAACGCCTACTGAAACGACTTTTAGGGGGATTGATCCTCATCCCCGTGTTCCATGGGAAAAGGTTATTTTGGGAGTGGCTCTTCAGTCAATTGTTATGTACTCAAAATCAGCAAGAAATAACAATACCTCCTATATTTTGTGCAGATAATAATAACATTTGGATTCAATACTTATCCAAAACTTCCCCAAATGTGTTGATTTGTTGCAAGTCATACATTGGTAATCCTATAAATGTTTGAAGTGCCTTATCTTAAAAACTTGCTTTAGAAAAAAGACAGTTTCGGTAATACATTTATTTGTAAAAAAAAAGAAAACACCATGAACAAGGTGAGTAAAGATCATACACAGATAATGAACTGGTGCAAAGCTTAAATCTCATGGACCCAATAGCTAGTAATACTTTTTCATGTATGTTAAAATCAGTAATTGAGGAAACACACTCGCTGGAGTCGATACATACTTGTATAAGTCAATGGGGATGTGAATTATAATTAAAATGAATCCGCAGTCGTTTTTAAAGTGACTCAAACTATTTACGAAACTCAAAATAATTAAAATTCGAAAACTTTAAACATTAAATTTATTAATGAATAAATCTGTTTTGGTTTTTTTAGCCGCATACTCTAAAGAAACACAGGGGCTATTGGAGTCGGACCCCTTAATTTTGAGCCTTGGTGAAGTGACAAAGAAGAAATCCGAGTTGACATCCAACCTTCAAACTTCTTCACCAACGCGAGAAATTTCAGCTCGGCAAAATTTACGTGCATCAGCACATCTACACTGCAGATCTTCAGTGGCACCAAGACAGGAATCCACGAATCGACAGCGTTAGCCACAAGTTCGTAAGTTTGACCACTCGGCTACCATGATCATTTATTTTTGAGTAAACTTAAAAGGTTAAATTCTCAAAACACTGTTTAAACTAAACATTAATCATACATTGAACACTAAAAAGCTGCAGTTAAATACCATCATAATATTACGCGGCGCTTTAACCATACTAACATCACCCCTAACGGAAGCGTAAATGCATTATATAGGAAATTCCGGGTGAAAAAGAAAATGTAAGCTATATTTCCAACAGAGATATAAAGGAGTGATAAGGATTCTTAATTCCATGTTGCAATGCATTCTTCCAGACATTCATCAATTACTGAGGCATATCTAAGACCTTTTTTATCTAAGACCTATGTTTATCGGCTACAGCCCTCATTCTAGGCTTTTCTGTTGATGTGTATGTGTTGTGGTGTTAAAAGTAACATCTTAAAGACCACTGTGGGTGTAACCCTTCCACATCTGTGCTGTGAAATGGTGAAAAATACTACAGATGACAAGGAAGACGTTGTAGAACGTTCAATAGCGGACAATGAGGCTGTTGTGGCAGTATGAAAATGTGCATCTTGCCTTTCATTCACAACATTCACCTTTTGGTGCTTCATTTCTCTGAGGATTTCTTCGCAGCAACCATTATTATTTTCACCTTTGCACAATCGTGTCTGTATATTGCAGATGGGAGCTTATTTCTTTGTATCTCTACCCAGCTTCACGCATCCAAACATGTTTGAAATTATTCGTTCGACTGTAAGGTATTCAACAACATCATAGCGGCATTATTAGTTGTGTCTCTAAGGAACTGAAACGCCGACAATGAGAACAAATAAACCCTCTGCAATTGTTAGCGGCTTTATACGACGTATTTAAGCAGTAGAAAGACGCGCTATGACCGAATTCAACATTCATTGGTCTTAAAAACTGAATAATTTGCATACTTTGTATAAAGGAACTTACATGAAAAGTTTCGAAATTATCGGATTACTTTTTAGATATCTTTTTGTTCCCAAGAGTATAATTGAAAAGCCTTCAGTGTCGTTAAGAAACATTCAGAGCCATTTCAAATGAAACTTATTGAAACTCGGATTAAAAAAGAATCAATCTTGATAAATATCCTATTACTTTAAAAGGAATACGAACTGGCAAGTTGAGGAATTAACCAAAAAAAACATTCAGAGGGATGGAACAAAATGCAAGGAGTGTCTCTGGAAAAAACGAATCACGTCAAAAGACACCTTTTTTTCTTTTTGTATCCATTATCGGCGTTTCCTTTCGCTACTTAAGAATGTTTCGACAATTGCCCCAAGTGGATAATCCATTGATACAAAAAAGGCTCTACGATTCAAAGAACGGGGTACTTCTGGGAAATGTTGATTGCATCATTTATGATTTCAAAACATTTCGTGTCGCTCTTTAGTACTTGTATTAGGAAACATAGAAAAACATCTTCATAATCTGTGTTTTAATACATAAAGAGAAAACACACAACCCATCATCCCTAATACTACTAAGATTAAACTCATAACAATAATAATTCCACCATTTCCTGTGTCGATAAAAATTTGTGATCAAAAGGGGAATATTATTTCTTTTTCTGCTGTTGTAAAGCTTGTGTTCTGTTATATTCATAATGATTAAGGTGAATTACTACTTTCCGAACCGTGATTTTGAAAAAGGATATAAATGGATATTTTTTTTAATATTTAGTGTCAATTGAATTAGAATATACACATATAATTACTTTAAAAATATTATTACATGAAAAAAATTATTTAAATGTACTTTTTTGCTAAAAAAAAAAAATGACATATCAAAATATTCTCCTTTTATGGAAAATACTTCTATAATAATAATATTTAGCCTATATATATAGATAAGACTTTTATACTGGAGGAAAACTAAGAATATACGGTTATATATATATATATATGAGAGAAACATTACTATTCTCTTTTAATAATTTCATTATACTAAACTGTTTGGTATATCCTCCATGTGTGTTAGTAATAGGGTTAACTTTTCAACATGGCTCTGTTTTTTTTTCTATTATGACGAAAATTTCTGTACTATATATATATATATATATATATATATATATATAAATTTTTAATTTTTTTTTTTTTTTAAAAAAAAAAAAAAACATTCACCTAACAGGTCTCTGAAATCTTTTTTTGGGCCGATTTTCATATGACAATGGACGTTGTCAATTTTTTTCATCATGAAAATCCCCCGACTTGGACCGCTGTAGAACCCGAAAACTTGGATGTACAAGACCAGCGCCAAATCAACTACGCCACCCGGCCGGCAATAAACACATAAAAAGGGCCTCAGATCGTAAGAGTCCTTATAAAAACTTTGAAACAAATTCCAGCAAAATGAATTATTAGTTTTTATCCGTGCAGAATATATTAAAAGTCATATATTTGCAATTTTATTTCAGTTTATTCCATAATGAAAAATAAGAATAAAACTTCTATAAAATTATATATTTCTAAAAAATAATAATATTTATCCATACAAGCTTAGTACTAGAATTTCTTTATTATTGACAAACATATTACCACTTTCTTTCTGATTACTAAAATAATTCAATGTATTTAATATATTTCAGCTTTTGCTCGCTAATAAAATGTTACAAATATAGTACAATTTTTGATGTGCAATCATAATGCATCTTTTATTTGACCATTCCTTGGGTATATTTTAACTTTATAACTGAATCTAATATATTTATGAAAACGATGCTTTTTTTTTAACGACCTATGAATAACAAATAAAACAACTCGGCTCAGACACTTTTATTTGATAATATTTACCCTCACCTACTTAGGTGGCATTTGTTTTATTTGTACACTAATCTTAATTACCGAAATTCACCTCGACAGTTCTGTGACAGTTGACAAAATGTGATTACACAAGGCGATCTTTATTTCTATGATTTCCAACTCACTTGAGACTGCAGACGCTGCTGAAAGGTAAATTTCAGTCATTTGTGAATTGAGAAAAGGCCACTTTATAACCATTAAGTCATCTGAAAGAAGAAGAAACAAGGCATTCCTCTATTCCCAAAGGAAATAAAAAGAAAAATGTAATTTCACCCTCTGAAGTACTCTTGTCCCATCCCTACTTCAAACAATATACCCTCCTGCGCATTTCTTGGAAATGAAAGGTGAGGAAGAGGAACATAATAAAGATTGAAGACCCTAAGCCTTTTACATTTTTCAATTCCTACTATTAGTTCACTCTCTCTCTCTCTCTCTTTTTTTTTTTTTTATATATAATATATATAATTGTTCAAATTTCCCAAACGTTAATAAAATACTTTCTATTCATTCATTCCGGGGTTTAAATACATTTTTTTAACTTGTAGGGATGACACTTGATGTTAATACAGTTTTTTTTTAAAAATTTAAATTTATTAATTTAAAATTTTTTTAAAAAATTTATTCCACATTTTTCTGCCTAAGTTATAACTGGCTGCAACAGATGGCACCAGTAAGTTTTTTTAAGAAGTGGGAAAATTTAAATTTTTAAAAAAGGGAATTTTTTTTTTTTAAAGGGATCCGACCCCGGGCCTTTTTTTTGGGTTTTTTTGTTTTTAAAAAAGCAAAAACGGCAAAAAATCATAAAAATATATAAATAACAAATAATTTCCCTTTTGGGTTTAAAAAAACCCCCTTATTTTTATGAAATTTTAGCAAATTTTAAAAGTTAAGAAAAACCGGATAAAAAAAAATACATTGGACAAAAGAATTTTAATTTCATTGAATATTTCTTGTTTTGAAGTGTCAAAACTGCAGGGAAAAAAATTTTTAAAAAAAATATTTTTAAGCTTTTAAAATTTTGATGTTAATGATTTTTCGTCAAAATTAATGTATGTTCTTAGCTAAAAATTACTGTAAAATGGATTTTAACTATCTTAAAAACATGGGGGTTTTACACTCAAAAGGGCAAAACAAAATTTTCTTAAATTTTGATTGTGTTGTTTTAATATCCTTTTTTGTACACATGTTGTAGATTTTCATTCTTCAAAAAACACAATAAAACATTCTTATAAATTAGAAAAAAAGGAATACTATAAAAAAAAACTTAAAATATTCTCTGGTTTTATACATTATTCCTTCTCTCTCTTCCCAAATATTTATATTTCTTTTCTTTTTCTAATGGCCCTGACATCAAACACCTAAAAAATCACTCTTTCAACCTAGTCGGATACCATAACTTGGCATCATCTCCTTAAATGTTACCGTTTTGCAAATAAGAAAACAATCTTTCGTGTGTTTGACAATGTTGATATAATGCTTTAACAGATATTTTCTGTGTAATAATAATGCTCTTACTCGGCATAACTTGGCATTTTAAAAAATATAACTATTTTTTCCCTGGCCTGCATCCCTAGATCTTTCCCCCGTTGAAAGCATCTGGTCATGGGTTTCTGAGAGATTAGGCCACTACCACTCTCCAGCCCCTACGATTGATGAAATGGGGCATAGATTGGAAGCAGCATGAAACGACTTGACTCCAAGCTCAGTTCGACCTGATGGCCAACTGAATTAGAACTGTTTTAGCTACCAGAGATGGTAGTTGTGAATACTAATTTCGAATCCCTTATCCCCTTTCAAATTACCTACAAATTCAATGATGTTGTCTTCCTATGATGCTATATATGTAGAATGAATAAATTTTGTTGTTTGCTTTCTTTCCTGGTTTTGCAATTTTAATGGCCAGAAGTGTATTAGAGAATAGTATTTGAAGAAAAATTAGAAAATGAATTTCGGTTTTTTTAACCTATTAATTTACACAACCTTCTTCTTTCCAAACACTACAGCCAGTTATCGGGATCTCAGTCAGCTAACATCATCTTGATCTGTTCGATGCTATATTCTTCCATCGGTTATCTCACAAGTCCTTCAACCACTTTTCTATTTTATCCGTCCACCTTGTTTTCTGTCTTTCTCTTTTCCTATTTCCCTCTGGAGTTTGGAAAATTGTTTTCTTAAATGAACACAAACTAATTTTAAAAAATAAATCTGGGCTTTTTGTAAAAAGAATTTTAAAAGAAGAATAAAATAATTCTATAAATCAGTTAATAAAAATAAGAGGGAATATATACGAGAGATACCTTTACAAAGATAAATTCGACTGTATTACTTGGATTGCAAGAAAATATAATTACTTTCAAATTTAGCAATATTTTAGTTTAATACACAGCAATTATTTAAGATGCAAAGAAAAAATAACGATTTCTAATGGTGACTTTTGACAGAAATTCTCAGAAAATAAAACTGATATTTAATGTATTCGAATTCATTTGAAGCCGTTTAGCAAAATGGAAGATTTACGAAACTGTGATCTGTAAGAGATAAACTCAAATCTTGATTCTACCAGAAGCGTTGTGTGGAACAATTAGGTTATTGAGCAAGCATTACATCCAACTTTCTTAATTCTCAAATTGTAAGATATAGTTCAATAAATACAATATATCAGCTCCGGTGTCATTTTTGCTCCCTGACCATGACCGAAAATTACGAGATAGGATGCCAACAATTACAATGGATTTAATGTGACTTCTTTTCTTTAAATGAATTTCCTTAATAAGATTATGTTCATACGAAGAAAATAAACCCTTTTAAAAATATTCTTTAAAAACCATTTTTTCTAACTAATTTATGAAGCATTTCTGTCTAAAAATTATTCACTTAAAAGTGAAAGAGTTTCGAAATATTTCGGCAAAAAGGGAGTTAAAATTCTCAGCTAATTTTGCAATTATTTTCCTTAACATTTTTTTGTTCGCTTAATTAAATTATTCCACTAAAAATCCAGTTTACTTTTTGGGAAAGTTCTAAAGAGATACGATTGGTCTCTCTTTTTCTCATTCACTTTAAGTTATGTTGCATCATATTCTATGTGTTAATAATTTAAATGTTCATTTCTGACATTTTACGATCGTTTATTTACGTTTCTTTGATACTTTATTTTGAAAGATAATATTTCTCAGGGGTAAATATTTCATTATTTACTTGATTTCTTTTTCTAAATTCTCGTTCGAAACAAATATGTAAATACAGAACGAAAGACAAACAGCTAGTTCTGTTTATATTGAGGCTTTTTCATCAATGTGTAATTAATATTTCAAACTTTAGAATTTTTTGGGCTCATATTTTAAGAAAATTTTTAAAAAAAAAAACTTTTCTAAAATTTTTTTAAATTTTTAAAAAATTCTGGTTCCTTAAAAGTTGGAATCATGGTTTACTTTCATTTTAAAAATTTGTTTGAAATGCTAAACACCACGAAAATAAATTTTTCAAAAATAGAAAGTATCAAAAAAAATAATAATAATATAAATTTTTAAGTTCCCAGAACTAAAAGTTGAATCTAACGGAATGAGATCAGGACAAAAAAACTCGTTTATTATTACTTGTATTTTTCTTAAGTTGTTGACATGTTACTGGTACTTTCTTGTTTTACTTTATACTTTAAACTTTTAAGTAGGTTTATCTAGTATTTAATAATAGTTTACTATTCGTTTATAATGTTTGAAAATGTAATTTTAAATAAGATTAAAAAATTTGAAATGAAACTTTTGGAACTTAAAAATTTTTTTAGTATAATTACTTCATTTTTTTTAAAAAAAAATATCGACAAAAGAAAAAAGCTCAATTTTTTATTTAAGGTTTTTTATTAGTGGATATCAAACGGATTGAAATCTTAAAATAATTACTTTGGGAACTTACAAATTACTAGAATAATTACTCTTACTTTCCTTACATAAATATACTTCATACATGCATTTACTATCATCTAATTAATTAATATTTTACGTGTGAGCATGCATTATATGTTCATCTATTAAAGGAAATAGGTTCTTAAATATAAAGAAGAATATAGGTAAATAGCACATTAAAACTGATATAAGCCTATTTTTCCAGTTTTAAAAATGATTTTAATTATCTCTTGTTTTCTAAGAATGTGTTATTTCCATTACATGTAATTTCAAAAAGAAAATGATCTAATACAATTTCTCTTAATCTTGTTCTAGAAAACATTTTATACATTAAGCCCGAGTAAAACTGGCTATCAAAGAATTTGAGGAATAATTACTCATTTGTATCTTTTAAGGTATCCGACTACGTTCGAACCGTGATTTTGTAAAAGTATAAATGGATAATATTTATGATATTTAGTGTCACTTAGATTAGAAATGTATATAAAATTTTTTAAGAATAGTATTACATAAAATTATTTAAAACAATATTTTGACAAAAAAAGAACATAGAATGACCCATTTTTAAAATATTCTCCTTTTTTGAAAAAAGCTTCTATTATAATAATATTTTGCTGTATATACCGTACCCCTGTACAGAGGTCAACTAGAATTTTTTAAAATATAATTAGAATGTGTTTATCCAGTTTTTCAAACAACAGAGGAGAGAAATTTTTAAAAAAAAACGCCGATAATTAATTCAATTGGGAACCGAAAAAATGTGAATTTTCCAAAAATCTAGTTGAGCCCCTGCACAGAGGTCTGAGCTATATACAGGTAAAATTTTTATAATAGAAGATTTTGACAAAAAAGAAATTTTAAAAAAAAGGGTTTTTCTAAGTTAATTTTTGCCGAAAAATTGTATTTAAATAAATTTTTTTTTTCAAAATGTGTCCTTAAAAAAATTTTTTACATGTATTCTAATCTAAGTGACCTAAATATCATAAAAAATCCATTTATCCCTTTTTTAAAATCCTTGTTTGAACGTAAAGGGGAAAAAACAGATATACTCAAGAGTTTTATGAATTTTTTATTTCATGGCTACTTTTATAATGATAAATAGCTCTCTCATTCTGCTGTACTTGGGTCAATCCCCACAAGTTCCTGTTTCCGATTTATGGAACAATTTATTTTGATTGTCAATTGGTCGGTATTTAAAAAATTTTGCCTTTCACTGAATCTGTATTAAAAGCTATGTGTGTCTTCTTTGTTTCAAAATACTTTAATCGTGAATATTCTTTAAAAATTTTAGAAGTCATTTTTCTTTCTTGATAATATTTAAAACTCATTAATGTTATGTATGTGTGGATATTTTTTTGCTGAAATTAAGGTATTCAGCACCTAAATTTATGTGTTTATTTATTGATAGAAACTATTTTCTAAAATAAAACAAAATTTGGCAAAACAGTAAAAAAAGGGGGTTCTTTGTTTATAATGAACCAATTTTTTTTAAATAAATTTTTTCAAGGACTAAAATTTTTCCCAGAAAATATGTAGTATGATTGTACGAAATTTAAAGATTTTCTTTCTATGACAAATAACTGTTTTTCTCTAAAGTTAATTTATGAAAAATGTTTATTAGAATCACAAACCACCTCACAGTCCTAATCCATCAGTTATTGCTTATGTACGTTAATTTTGCACGGCAAAAATAATAATTATAATGAGAAATATAAATTAGTTTAATTATTTTTGTTTAGTTCTTCATGCATTACATTCGTAACACTCTAAATGCCTTGCAAAATCTTTTCGATTAGTCCTGATATGTTCATTTTTAAAATTCCATGTTTACTATAGTTTTTTTTTATCTCATCGGGATTTTTTTTAATATTATTTTCAATGCTTCTATTTAAATTTCCCCAAGAAAGTAATTTTCTTATCGTTGTTAAACAGATAATATTACACAAATTCAAATTTAAGTTAACCAATATGGTGTATGGGGTGGGTGAATGAAGTTTAAAAAGAAATACCTATTAAATTCGACCCTTCAGGGGGCTCACCTTCTTTAGGCGAGTACGGGTGTCACAATCCCGAGGTGCCCTAGTGATCTTTTCCTTTTCCCGGGGTTTTCCTCTTTGGAAACACGGGGTTCACAACCCCCGGGACCCCAGTGATCCTTCTATTTCGGGCCCCTTTCTTGCCAAATTTTAAATTTCCTTTTTTTTTTTCCCGTTCACAGATCACAGACATATATCACGAAATGAACGTAGTTCAAATCCATTACTTTTTTTCTGACATTTTAAAATACATTTTTATATTTATATATATATATTTATTGTGTGTTTATGTTTTTAAAATTTTAATATACTAACGAATGTGTGGCGCAGTATAGCCCAACTTGGCTCTTGCGACAAAAAAATCAAGAATAAATCAATCAATCAACCTATTAAATTCGAGTCACTAGTTAAAATAGTTTCAATAAGATGCTAAAATGAGCATTTTGCATTTGACTTTACTCAGAATATTTTTAAGAAAGAATCAGGGGCTTTGTTTTTTTTATTATTTAATATCATAAGAATGTAATTCAATGAATGAAAAGAAAAATAACTAAGCCTAATTCTTCGTCTCGATCGCCATATTCTTTATCTTATACAACTGCTCAAGTAGAATTATCGCAGGAAGAGTTAAAAAAATGTTTGCTTTTCATTTGTAGAGAAGAGAGCTATTTCCTTTTTATTACTTGATTTAGTCTTTTCAACCTGATTGCTCTACTGTCTATTTATAACCAGCAGTCTAATTTTAAAAAAAGGGGAAACTGAATGTTCCTTCCCTTTCTCTTGATTTTTTGCATACTATAATGGCAAATATTTTTAGTAATTCTTAATCCTTCATTAATCTTCAATTAATTATCAGAAAGCTTTTCTATATCATTTTCTTTTCTAATCTGTTTTTTTTTCCGAAAATCACTGGCTAGGCAAAAAACGATATTTCAGAATTAGTGAATATTTAAAAAACGTTTTAAGTCTAACTTTAAATTAAATTTCCATTAAAAATATTTTAAAAAATGGGAATTTGAATAATTAAATTTCCGGAATTTATAGTAACGTTCTTTTCCATCCCCGATTGATTCTTATTTTTTCTTCTATTTCACTTGCGGTAAATTTAGAACATCTTTTATGTTTTTATGTGACTTAATAATAATAGTACCATCCTTAGAATTATTATTGTTGCACTCTTCATACAGCAAAATTTAACTTGAAGATTTTTAAAAAAAGTATAAAAAGTATTTTTGGGGTAATTTTTAAAGCCTTTTAATGTGCATCCAGAAATCTATTTTTAGAATAATTGACTGAAATCAACTTCAAAAAAAATCTTAGACATCTCAATCCTACATTTTTTTATAAAATTTTAATGGAATAAGTTTCTTTTAAAGAGTTTTCTTAATGGGTTTTTTTTTACATATTATTATAATATATTTAAAAAAAACTATTTCTTTTATATTTACATGCAAAAAAAGAAACTAAATTTTTAATCTAAAGTAAAATTTTTCACATTTGAAAAAAAAATTAGGATCATACAAATAGATTTCTTTGACTAAAGAATTTTATCCTCCCAAGTAAAATTATTTCTTTCTTTGTCTTTTTATTAGGGTTTTTTAAATCCGAAAAGGAATTAATAAATATTTACGCAAATTACGCATACTACTATGCTTTTAATAAAGAATGTATTCCAGAAGTGGAAAAAATTTAGATTAAGTACTTGAATAAAAACACAAGCAAGTACTAATTTAAATATATAGAATAAAACTTAATAAAAAGTACTCTCTCTTACAGAATCTTCTCGGCGCTATTAAAAATAAATTATTCCCTTTCATTGATTTTTGGTACAAACTTTTAATATTCGGAAAGCACGTATTTGACTTCCTTCAGACATGCAAAATATATTTTCAAGTAGGAAATTCTTTTTGGACAAGCATTTTTTCTTCTTCCTGCAGTGGTTTCGTTCAGGAGAATTGTGATAAATTGTGATGGCTCTTGGAAGGAATTTTAACGGACCACAAGAGAAGGAAAATAATGATGCTTTGAGATGCTGCGGACGTGTTGAATTGATTAGAAAGTCGAAGTCATACAAGATGCAAAGATTCTTTATTAAAATATGACTTGGGAATAAAAAAAAAAGATCCAGAAAAAGTATGTGAACATCGACAAACTTAGAATGTTAAAAATATACCATCATGATGAAATACAGCATGGAAATATGAACTGTGTAATTCTTATACAAAATCTGTTTCTCTTTTATGATTAAAAAAAAATATTTACTATTATGTTTTACAAAAGACTTTTTTATTAAGTTCATATAAGGCCGCACCACATTCAATGATACCTCTTGTACATATAACTCTGGATAAATATTCAAATGTATATTATTTTCCATTATATATATATATAATAACCTGATATATACTAAATTGTTATGATTCTAAATAAGCAAAGCAAAAATAGAAGTGTAACTAGACAGTATAATAGGCCAGAAATAAGTTAGCCCAGTAGTACACTAATAAACTCTTAGCCTTAGGAACTAAGATTGCAGGTTTAAACATTGTTTTCAGGTCAGTCAACCTTCGTGTGCAATTTTTCTATATTACCGGGCTATAGAGAGGGGGGGAGGAAATATGAGTATGAGAATAAGTCATAATTCTTTGATTAAAATTAACAATGCAATTTCTAATCTATATACAGTCGGACCTCTATATAACGAAGTCGCTAAATTCCAGAAAAAAGTTCGTTATGTGGAAAATTCGTTATATAGAAGTTTATCTTCTCTAATATACTTTATAAACCACATAAAATATTTTTTAAATTCATAAACATTATGTGTTAAAAAAAGTAATTATTCACACCTTTCTTTAAAATTAATATATGTTTATTTTATATATCTTACCCATCAAAAAAGAAAGAAAAACTGCAAGGAAAACGAGAAAAAACAATGTCGAATGTGTAACTGTATTTTCAATATTAAGAAAACAATTTTATTTTAAAATTAAAGAATTTTAAGGATATTTTCTAATTTAAAGCATGCAAAAGTAATATTAAACATACATTATTTTTTATAACTAGAACATGGGACAACTCCTCCACTGAGTGTGAAAGGAGATATCGAAGATGTTCCTAGTGAATTGAACTATAGGGGTTAAAGGTCGCATTTCTTGGATGAAACGTCCAGAACTCTATTGCTCTCGGTGAGTTAGGATCTAATCAGACTAGTTCAAGATTTATGACCACCATAAAATGTGTTAAAGAGAGAATAACAAGAAATGTTCAGAAATATTTTAAAAATAGGAGAAATAAATTGAATCCAAAAGGAAAAGTTCGTTATATAGAAAATGCACTTCGCTATGGAGAGATGTCATATTCTAGAACTATTGATGACTCGCCATCTGGAAAGCTAGTGAGTGAAAGTATAAAGCAACACGAGGGCTCTATTAGCAACGGACCTTGTAATTTTGAACCAAGGTCAAGTGCCCAGGGCAACTCCTGAGCTGGTATACAACCACACCAAGCCAATGGAAGGACTTTTGACCCATGCCAGGTTTAACGTTCATCAGCCCCTCTACACGGCGAATCTTCAGTGGCACTAGGGCTCGAAATCATGAGGTTCTGGCCACGAGCTTGTGACCACAATCACTAGGCTACCATGGCCACATCAGGTAAGATGACAAATATAAATCAAGAGGACTGGAAAAAGATTTTAAAACTATTATTTCTATTCAGTATAAAAAAATATAACATTTTAAAAATATTAGACTCCATATAACCACTTTGAGGAGGTTCAAATTAAAACTTATTTGGAAAGTTGAATTCCAAATTTCAAAAGATTGAGAACTGCTGGAAAAGCACATTCCTATAAATTGTTTAGATTTTTTAAAATCAAAATTTAACTTCGCGGGGTGAAATTCGTGCTTCGTTAATATTAGGTTACAGATGGGAGTGAACAAATCTACTAAATGTGCATTCCTCGAAGAATATATTATGTAAACATCCGCGTTGGACACATTCTATAAATATATCCCGCGGATAACGCCGACAAATATTTTACCTTCATTATTTTAGGGTACTGAATAATTTATGGGCATTTCGTAATTTAAAT
>BMAV01024829.1:0-22239 GCA_019973955.1 Trichonephila inaurata madagascariensis
ATATCTAGTTTGCGCTATCTTTTTATAGTATATCTCATTTAATAATGATCCGTTTCTTTCGGTATTGGGTTGGAAAGTTTTGCCATTAATCAATAGACCGCATGAAGAACAAGGATTTGTTAATCAAAAATATGCGAAGCGTACCTATATTAAGCACTCGATTAACTTATTTCCAACATGCGAGAGTAACTAAACTGTTATGAGATACACTTATCAATCGATATCCTATGAGCATCAGATTCTCTTCATTTTATACGTTTTCTAACTTGCCAATAAAAATTTCTTTTGAGTTTTTAAATTTCAGAAAATAATATTTTAGATAGTGCAGTCACACAAAAGCCGTCTTTTGGAATTTTATTCCTTCGTTGTCAAGTTTCTGTTTTTGCATTTCGGATTCCTGCAACGTATACTTTAAGGAAATATTTCATTTTTAGCAGTTTTATGTAGAACTTGTACTGGAACAAAAATAATTTTAAACCAGAACTGAGAAAATCCATGAAATGGCTTTGGATGGAGATGGCCATTTATTTTCAATGCTCAGTTAGTGTTGCTAAATTAGTATCTGAGAATTATTATACCAGTATCGATAATAAGTGTCATCTCATTTCAGGTTTTACATTCATCGATTAATTTGCTAGTTTTTATGCATTACATTTACTTCAAATTTTACGTTTATTCCTGAATTATTTCAGTTCCAAATAGTTTGCACGTTTTATAAATAAAACATTTTTTCTCTATATGTATACAGTCACTATTTAACAAAGTCGCTAAATCCCGAAAAAAATTCTTTATATAGAGGTCCATCTTTCAATATACTTTATAAACCACATAAAAAAATTTTAAATTCATAAACACTGCCTGTTAAAAAGTAATTTTGTAAACTAATATTTATTTATTTTATATATCTTATCCCCTTAAAAAAAAGAAATGCAAAAGGAAAGCAAGAAAAAGTAATGTCATGGAATACACTTATTTTCAACATTAAGAAAATAATTTTATATTAAAATAATGAATTTCAAAACGACATTTTTTAATTTAAAGCACTCAAGTAATTTTATTAAACATACATTATTTTATAACATTTATCAAAGATGTTTCCAGTGTACAGAACAATGGGGATGATTAAAGATTACATTTCTTGGATGAAACGCCCAGAATTCTATTGCTCTCGGCGAGTTAGGTACCTAATAAAACCAGTTCGAAATTTGTGACCGCCATAAAAGGCGTTAAAAGAGAGAATAACTTGAAATATAATATTTATGATACT
This sequence comes from Trichonephila inaurata madagascariensis, assembly GCA_019973955.1. Lineage (NCBI taxonomy): Eukaryota > Metazoa > Arthropoda > Arachnida > Araneae > Nephilidae > Trichonephila > Trichonephila inaurata. The sequence goes on from BMAV01024829.1 coordinate 1,268, forward strand.
GGCTTCTGGAGGCATTAAATTTAAATTCATTACATTTTTTGAAGTCTCACATTTTTGGGAAAAAAAAAAAATCATATTATTTTTTGGGTTTTTCCATTTATAACTTTTTGTACTTTTTATCTGCTTTTGATTCCATATAGGAAAAAAATTAAAAAAGACTATTTTAAAAAAATCAAATTTTGGTGGCTCAACAGTTCGAGTACCCATGCCTACTGTGCCCACCCCAATGACCTTTGGGGTTTTTGGGGGATAAAGGAATTTCCGATAAATTGATCAGTCTGAAGTGTTCAAGCCCCCGGAAAACGGCACTCATTTTTTAAACCCCACTGTAGTAGGGGTGGGCGGAGTGGGCCTGGGCTCGGCCGGAATAGAACACGGACCTTTGGTGTGGAAGAGAAAAACGCTACCCTCGACCTTTGGGGCCCTTTAAAAAGACTTCTTTATTTTGGGCCGTGGGTAGCCAAAGGTTAAAATCGGACCGGAAAGGCCTGGGTTCAATCCCCTATGCCCCGCCCCCTCCAGCCCACCGAGTGCGTGCTCTTTAAAAAACCCCGTGGTTTGGGAAAAAGTCTTGTTTTGGTCACGGTAAAAAACCCCGGGTCCCCGGGGGTAAAAAAGAATATTTCCCCCCCCCGGTTCCCATGCCTAAATTGTGGAGGTGGAGAAAAGGTGGGGTTCGCCATCTATCGTGAGAAGTTCAACCTGTCTCCCTGTAGAAGTAAATAACAACACCCCAATAAATAAATATCAGACCCCAAATTGATCACATTTTCTGTTGGTGGTAAAATATTTGGGGAAAATAGATTTTGAAGGTTTAAAAAATGATTTTACGCGCTGGGGGAAACTTTACCAGCCGAATGAAAAAAGATTTTCATTTTTTTCCCGGGTTTTAAATTTAAAACTTTTTTAAAGGGCTTCACATAATTATATCTTAACTTACAACCCATGCAGTGTCAAATTGGGCTTCAGACTCAATTTTGTTAAAAAAATAAATAAAAACCAATTGGTGGTTGACCCAAATTTTTTGTAACTGATCTAACTTTGGATCTCCCCCAATCAAATTCCCCAAAAGGTTTCTTTAAACAACTCTTTATATACCTGACCCTTACAAAGTAAACAAGCTGAGACAGAATATTTTCCCTGTTTTTTTGAAAGTGCTTTTAAAGGTTTTAAAAACGAGTTTGAAATTTCCCAAACCCTGTCGAAGGCTTTCGATAGGTCAAGACGAAACTTCATTTGTGGGGATTTGGGGGTTTTTGAGATTATGGACACCCCTAATCTTCGGGCCCTAAAAATAACTGATCCATTGTGGGATGATTTAGGAAACCCCAAGCTGGTCGGGGGGTATTAAATTGTACTTGGGTCAAGATAAGTAGAAAGTGTATGCGGGGAAAATCCTCTTAATGATTTTTGAGTTTCCCAAGTAAGTCCCATTGGTATATAATTTCCCGGTTCATTGAGTTTGTCATTTTTTCTAATGCTGATGATGAGAGTTTCTTTTCCCTCCGGGGGAAATTTTTTTAACGTTAAAAAGTTTTAAAAAATTCCCAAGGGAAAAACTTCCCCTAGTTCACCCCAAATTGGACTAACATTTGGCCTTTTCCATTGCAGACGATTTTTTAAAAAACCCCGGGGGAAAACTTTAAAACCCATTTGTAAAACCCTTTTTAAAAAAAGCATAATGATATCCACCCAGGACTACAGCGGCTATTATGAAAAAATTTTCCCTGATTTTGCTATCTTTTTTGTTTTAAAATTTAAAAGGAAAGTCGACTCTCTTTCTGATAATGTCGTCAAAAAAAATTTTTAGCCTTATTGTACAAACAACCCCAGAAAAAAAAAAGGTACTGGTCATTTCAACCTGAGGCTACATTCTATCAATGTCTTTTCCCTTTTCAAGTTTGGTGCCCAGGGTATGTGAAATTTTTAAATTCCACGGGGCTGTTGCAACGTTCTCTTCCGATTACCGAATACAGCTTTTTTTAATCTTTGAGTTAATCGGGTTTTGAAAGACTTAGCGTAAAGGTGACGAAGAAGGACATAAAATCTCTTTCAAAGCATTACTCTTATCAAAAAAGAAAAAGGGGGCCTAATTTTTTATGAAAAAGTTAGGCTTATACTTTTCTATCGCCTCGTGGAATGACCACACAAACTCTTAAAACTGAATCTTTGAAAAAATGCCTTTTGCCATCAAGATCACAGAAAAGGGGACAGCATTAGACAGAGAATTTTCCCAGGAGGATATGTACGATCACCAGAAAAATTTTTTCCCTCCCGAATGGGGCATTTTTTCCCCCGAGAGGGGTTTTGGGGAGGGGTGGCTACGCTCAAAAAGGGGCAGGTGAGTGATCCCTTCTTTAATCGGAAAAAGTCCCGCTGCAACTTGTGAAGAAACTTGGGCTTTCAAACCCCAACATGTAAAACATCCCGAATATTATAGCTTTGGGGGCGGGATGTTATTGTCCCTTCAATCCTTGGGTTTTTTTTGGGTTTTTTTGATGGATTATCAGTCAAGTCGAACAACTTCCATTTCTTGTTTTTAGGTTAAACTTTACCCCTTTTGGGGAACAATATAAAAATTTGCTTTAAAGTAAATTCGTTTCGATAATTTTTTGTCCAACTTTGGGGGTTTTTCAAATCCCCCATGTTTTCTTTTCAGTGTGAAAAGTTGGATATTAATTCTTCTTCTTCGCAGAAAAAACCTTGTCCGTATGATTTAAAAATTTTTCTAACCCAAAAAACCCCTTTTTAAACAATCGCGAAATATCGAAAATAACTGCAGCTTCCCCATTAAATTTTTCTTCAAATTCCGGGGAATCATTACTCGTACTTAAAAAAACATTGAAGTCCCTTTATTAATACTTTTTTTTTTAGAGAATATTTAATATTTTTCGCATATTTAATTTTTTAATTTTTTCAGTTCGCAAAAAAAGAAAAAATATACCTCCCTTTAGTTATCAAAATTTTCATTTTTGTTTTTGGATTTTTCCCAAGTCAATTTTACTGGCTTTAAACTTCTACAATTTGGTCACAGGTTTTTACTCTACATGGGGGATCGTTTGTTTTTTCCTTTAAAGTAAAAGCTTTTAAATTGTTTGGGTTTTTTTTCTAAAAAACTCTCAAACACTTGCCCGCAAAATATTGAATCCCCTTGGAAACGGGAAAACTTTGGGGAAATGGGTTTTTTTCCCCCAAAAAAAAAGGGACAGAAGTCAGGTTTTACGGGTTCCGGAAAAAAACCCCCCGAAAGCATGGCATTTCCCCCGGGAACGCTCTCCCCGCGTTAGGCAGCAAACAGAACTTTTGGGAGGAAAAATTTTTTAAAAATTTTTTCAAAATACCCTTTTCTCTTCATTAAAAATTTTTCACTTTGTAAAAAGATTTTTATTGTTTTTCAATAAAAAAAAAATTTAAAAAAATGGGGGAAACTCAGCTACCCCAGACCCCTAACTTCCATGGTGCCCGGGTTTAATCAATAATATATAATATAATGCTAAATTATTATGAAAAAGAAAAATTTGCATTTAAAAAAACCTTTTTAAATTCTAAAGATTTTAAAGTAAACAAATAGATTACGAGCATTGAAAAAGGGCAAACCTTTTTGGGAAAAAAAAATATCGTTGTGTTTTACCCATAAATTGGGACTCGTTAACTTTAAATTTTTTCATGCAGGTAACTTAAAATGTTTTTGGAAAACCTTTTTCAATCGATATCCTAGACATCGATTCCCCCTTTTATTTTAACGTTTTTTTAAACCCTTTTAAAAAAATTTTTTTGAAATTTTTTAAAATTTTAGAAAATAATATTTTTGGTTTCGGGCCCCAAAAACCGTCTTTTGGAATTTTATTTCCCTTTTCTTAAGTTTCCCGTTTTGCATTTTAGTTTTCCCGCAACATTTAAGGGAAAAATTTCATTTTTTCGGGTTTTTTGTTGGGGGTTTTCTGGAACAAAAATAATTTTTTAAACCGTGAAAAAAAAATGAAAAAAGGGTTTTGGGTAAAAAGGCCATTTATTTTCAATGCTCGTTAGTTTCTAATTAATATCAGAATTATAATAAAAGTATCGTTAAAAATTTCATTATTTCAGGTTTTCTTCGTCGTTTTTCAGTATTTATGATTACATTTACTTCAAATTTTACATTTATTCTGTTATTTAGTTCAATTGTTCCTTTTTAAAATAAAACTTTTCTTTTTTGTATGTCTTTTTTAAAAAAGCGCTAAATCCCAAAAAAAAAATTTTTTATATAGGGTCCATCCAATATTTTAAAAACCATATAAAAATTTTTTTTTTAAAACACTGCATGTTAAAAAGTAACTTTGAAAAAAGGTTTTTTGAAAGCTTATTTTTTTATATATCTTATCCTTTAAAAAAAAATAAAATTGAAAAAGGGAAAAAAAAAAAGAATGCAGGGAATCCCTTATTTTTTCAACATTAAGAAAGAATTTTATATTAAAATAATGAATTTAAGACATTTTCCCAAATTTTAAACATTAATAAATTTTTTTTATAAAATTTCTTTTAAATTATAAAGATGAAGTACTGGCAATGGGGTTAAAGATTACATTTCTTGGTGGCCTAAATTTATTGTGGGAAATTAGGTATAATAAAACCGTTAAATTTGTACCGCCAAAAAAGGCGTTAAAAAAGAATCGAAATATAAATTTATGATACTGGCTTCTGGAGGGATTAAAATTTAAAAATTAAATTTTTTTTGAAAGTCTCACATTTTTAGCAGGAAATACAAAAAATCAAATACTTATTCTTTGATTTTTCATTTATAACTGCTTTTATGTACGTTTTATCTCCTTTTGATCTGCATATAGGAAAATAGTACAAAGACTACTTTAAAAAGTCAAACTTAGTGTCTCAACAGTTCATGAGGACCCATGCCTACTGTGGCCATCCCAATGACCATTGGGCCCTGAGGTGCATTAGCAGATGTTCCGATCAGGTGATCAGTCTGAAGTGTTCACCAGTCGCCTGTAACCCCAGCGCCATGCACTCATTTATTAACCCACTGTAGTAGGGGTGAAAGGCTGAGTTGAACTTCAGGTTCTCGGCCTGGGAATAGAACACGGACCTTTGGTGGAAGAGCAAAACGCTACCACCTCGACCATTGGGCCTCCTTCAAAGACTCTTTATATGGGCCGTGGGTAGTTTTAGGGGTTACTGTGCATCAGACTCCACCGGAAGGCCTGCCCATGCCCGAAGCCACCAAATACCCTCCGAGTTCACATCGGAAAGTGTGTCGCCAAACCAGTGGGCTCGAAAGTCTTGCTTGCAGTCGGTAGAACTCAGTGCAGGGGGTTAGAGAATATCTGTAGAAGTGGGCCAACAACAACCCAGTAAATAAATATCAGACTCATAATTGATCACATGTCTGTTGGTGGTAAAAATACTTGACATAGATTTTGAAGGATTAAAATGATTTACGCCCTGCAGCAAACTTACCAGCCGAAAGAAAAAGACTTCATTTTGTTTAGAGTATTAGTTAAACTTGTATTAATGCTTCACATAATTAGTACCGTCAACTTACAACTCTATGCAGTGAGATCAGAATCTGGCTTCAGACTCAATGCTGGTGAAAAATAAATAAAACCAATTGTAAGTTGAGCATAGACCTTGTAGTTGACCCAAATTCTTGGATTCCCCGACCAATCTAAATTTTCTCCTGAGAAGGTTTCTTTAAACATAACTCTTATAGCTCCTCTGGCTCCCTACAAAGTCACCTGCTGTGACAGAATCTTTTCCCCTGATTTTTGAAAAGTGCTGTTAAGTTTGCAAACGCTTATATTTCCAAACCCTGTCGAAGGCTTTCGATAGCCTCAAGACAGGCAGCTACTGTGTGATTTGTGGGTCTGAGAATATGGGCATCACTAATCTTTTGGCTAAAATATAAGTATTGATCTATTGTGGAGTGACCTTCAGAAACCCGTAAGCTGGTCGGGAGGCATTAAGCTGTACTGGTCAAGATAAGTAGAAAGTGTATGCAGGACAATCCTTAATGAGTTTGTACGAGATGCTGGTAAGTGCGATTGGTGTATAACTGTTGGGTTCATTAGCCGGTTTGTCATGTTTTCTACTGCTGATGATGAGGGTTTCTTCCTATCCCTAGAGAATTTTTAACGTTCCAAGAAGTATTATAAATGTCAAGACGAAACCTTCTGCCTAGTTCACCTCAAGTTGACGAACATTTGACCATTTAATCCTTCCATTGTAGACGATTTGTTAAAATCCTTTTCTGGAAACCCATTTCAAAATCCATCATTGTAAAAATCCTTGTTAAAAGCATAATGATATCCACTAGGACTACAGCGGCTATGAATAATATCCTGCTGAATTTCCTATATAGATTTGTCTTTAAAGCAGCGAACGCCTACCACTTGATAATGTCTGTCGAAGAAATTCACAGCCTCATTGTCACTACACAAAGACCCGGCAGAATGCCAAAGGTATTGGTCATTTCAACCTGAGGCTACATTCTATCAATGTCTATTACCGATTTCCAGAGTTTATGTCAGGAGTATGTGAGCCACACATCAACACACATGCTATTCTAACATTCTCTTCCGATTACCGAATACAGCTTTTTATACGGTTTGCATCAATCAGGTTTAAGAAAAGACTTAGCGTCAGGTAACGGAGAAGGACATAAAAATCTCTATTCAAGGCATTTGTCTTATTTAAACAGGCAAAAAGAGCCTAAATATTATGAATAAAGTTAAAGCTTATACTTCCTATTGCCGCTGAACAAATTCACACAAGCGACTCTTAATACTGAATCTTTAAAAACTGGCTATTTGCCGTCAGATCACAGAAGGCACAGCATTAGGAATTATCCTAGAGGATAGCTGGCGTAATGATCACCAGTTAACTTTTAAAATTCCAGAATAGGGCATTTTTGGTAAAGGGAATTTAGTGAATGTGACTAATCTCAATGAGGACTGGTGAGTGATCCCTTCCAACCGAATCCAACACAGTCCAGCTGCAACTTGTGAAGGAACTTGGGCTTGGAAACGCAACATCTAAAGCATCCTGACTATTAAAGCTATGAGAGCAGTAATTTAGTGTCCGTTATTCAGGACACAAAACGCACGGTCATCCAGCAGGTTTGAAAGTTCATCACCGCGATCATTAGCAAATGAGCTATCGCAAAAATGCTTAACGTTCAAATCATCCAAGATAAATTAGGAATCAGTGAACATTGGGATTAAAGTGTCCGAGGAAATTCTACGATTGCCAGGGGGCTGATATGCATTGTAAATATTAAGACATTTTTATTCCGTTTAACTTTAATGTCTTGTACTTCAAGCTCAGTGCTACCAAAATGAGGAAGTTGATCACATTCGAAATTAGTGTGTCTTAGAAGAAACATATTAAAACCACTCAGGACCTTATTAAGTCTATGTTTACGAAGAATAAAATAATCTCGAAGCTTTAAAGTTGTAAGTGCGCTTAAGTTTTGTCTCTTGTTTTGCAATTATATACGCCCGATGCCGATTTGTCAAGTCTAGCAATGGATAAAGTTTTACTATTGTTACTCATGTACGTAGACCATTGATGTTACAATGCATTATACTCAATTGGTTCACCATAAGAAAAGAAGTGGACTGTAGCTTATTTTTCGACAGAGACCTCTACCACCAGAACGCGTTCTTTCTATCTCTAAGCGACGAACGATACAGGAGGTTTAGAGTTCTCAAAGAAACGAGAGTCGATGTAGCGAAAGATGCAGCTTCATCACTTTCTAAGACCGCAAGGCACCAAAGGTCTGACTTGGTTCCCAATCATGTAGCAGTTTTAGCGGTTTCATTGAAATCGGTCTCTGACGCTTTGGACAGCCCTACCAGGAGAGTATTCACGGTTTCCAGGTTTCCGATTCCGGGTTTTTCCATCTGGCGGATTTTTCGAGAAACTCAAGTTAAGGCGGATATGGTACCTCGTAAATGTATCAAACCATCGATTTTTTTATTAGCTTATATGATGCTTTAATCCTTCTTAATGTGTCTGCAAAATTTAGAAAGTTGTATCTATATTTTTATTCAGTTATCCATTTTTGCTGCATGTAAGTAGACTAAACAAAGCTGCCACGCCCACTTTTCAGATCGTCTGCTAGAAAAGAGCTTGATAAATAAGGAAATAATTTTTTACTCCACGCTGATGAGTGTTTAAGCTGAAAATGAAATAATTGTTTTGTTTTGATTATATGAGAGTTATTCTACTGCGTTTTCTTTGAAGTTCTGTCCCTACAAATTTAACTATATTTTTTGTACTCTGTGTTCTGAAGTAAGAGTAAGAAAAGTTGCTTTACGACAAGGAATTTGGTGATTTCTCCAAAAGTTAAAATGCCTAGGCCTAAAAACGTACTAAATCTGCTTTCACAAATGAAAAGCTTTGAAGAGTTGGTTTTCAGATGCTAAGAGACAAGTTCAGAAGTTTCTCAAAACACTAACTTGAGGTAAAACTTGAAGAAGAAAATACTTTTTCGTTTGATGAAAATATACTGGTATATCCAGATCTCCAACATACGTCATTATTGATAAAAATGCATTAACAAATCTTTTTATGTAATAATTTTGCAAAAATGCTTTTATGAGTAAATTTTGAAGAGCCTATGGATTTCGTGAATAAATATATTCAGGCTCTAAAATTATGGAAAAAGAGTATGAATATTGTGTACATGTTGTTTATTATAGTAGCATAGAACTGCGCATGAAATAAACCCTAAAATGTGTGGCCCAAAATGCTATTAAGATAATGTTTCTTATGAAATATTGACCTTGCTTATATATTCATATACAAGTATATTCTTTATTCTTGTAAATTTTTAAAAAAATTTTGTGGTAAGCAGTTTGAAACAAACTAATTAACATTACATAAAAGTTTCAGATTATTGGAGGAATTTTTATCATGCTATTTACAAAATGTCTTTAAACCTATTTTTCTCCATGTTGACATTACCATTATAATTAAAAGAACCAGGACAAATAACATATGAATTATTACTAAATATTAACCTTTTATAAAATAAGCAATTAAAAACCAAATATCAAATATTAAAAATAAAAAAAATTTTAAAGATGGTACCATATCGCCTTAATGTAATTGTTGTTGTCGTAATTCTCGGGAGTGCTTCAAAATTTTAAAAAATTCAAAAACAAGTTATTTTTAAATAATATTAATAATCATTTAAATAATGAGCTAACAAATACACAAAACATATAATGAACTGATTTTTCATTTTTAAAATAGGATTTCAGAAAGCATAAGCAATTTATACTTTTATCACTCACCCTAACTTGCTGGGCCTGGGAATAAACCGGACCTTTGGTGTGGAAGAGCAAAACGCTACCACTCGACCATTGGGCCTTCAAAGACTTCTTTATATGGGCCGTGGGTAGCCTAGGGGTTACTGCATCAGACTCCAGACCGGAAGGCCTGGGTTTGATGCCCGAAGCCACCAAATACCCTCCGAGTTCACATCGAGTGCGTGCTCGTTAAATCAGTGGGCTCGAAAGTCTTGCTTGCAGTCACAGTAGAAACCCGGGTGCAGGGGGCTAGAGAATATTTCCCCCCGCCCTCCAGTTCCATGCCCAAAGTGTGGAGGTGGAGATAGGTGGTGTAGCCATCTATCGTGCAAAAGTTCAACCTGTCTCCCTGTAGAAGTAAATAACAACAACCCAGTAAATAAATATCAGACTCATAATTGATCACATGTCTGTTGGTGGTAAAAATACTTGACATAGATTTTGAAGGATTAAAAATGATTTTACGCCCTGCAGCAAACTTTACCAGCCGAAAGAAAAAAGACTTCATTTTGTTTAGAGTATTAGTTAAACTTGTATTGTTGCTCCACATACTTATATCGTCAACTTACAACCCCCATGCAGTGATCAGAATTGGCTTCAGACTCAATGCTGGTGAAAAATAAATAAAACCAATTGGTGGTTGAGCACAGATCCTTGTAGCTGATCTAACTTTGGATCTCCCGACCCAATCTAAATTTTCCCGAGAAGGTTTCTTTAAACATAACTCTTATAGCCCTGGCCCTTACAAAGTCACCAAGCTGTGACAGAATCTTTCCCCTGATTTTGAAAGTGCTGTTAAGTTTGCAAACGAGTTTGTATTTCCAAACCCTGTCGAAGGCTTTCGATAGCTCAAGACAGGCAGCTACTGTGTGATTTGTGGGTCTGAGAATATGGGCATCACTAATCTTTTGGCTAAAATATAAGTATTGATCTATTGTGGAGTGACCTTTCAGAAAACCCAAGCTGGTCGGGAGGTATTAAGTTGTACTGGTCAAGATAAGTAGAAAGTGTATGCAGGACAATCCTCTTAATGAGTTTGTACGAGATGCTGGTAAGTGCGATTGGTGTATAACTGTTGGGTTCATTAGCCGGTTTGTCATGTTTTCTACTGCTGATGATGAGGGTTTCTTTCCTATCCCTAGAGAATTTTTTAACGTTCCAAGAAGTATTATAAATGTCAAGACGAAACCTTCTGCCTAGTTCACTCAAGTTGACGAACATTTGACCATTTAATCCTTCCATTGTAGACGATTTGTTAAAATCCTTTTTCTGGAAACCCATTTCAAAATCCATCATTGTAAAATCCTTGTTAAAAGCATAATGATATCCACCAGGACTACAGCGGCTATTATGAATAATATCCCTGCTGAATTTCCTATAGATTTGTCTTAAAGTTAAAGGAATGTCTACTCTCATTCTGATAATGTCTGTCGAAGAAATTCACAGCCTCATTGTCACTACCCAAAGACCCGGCAGAATGCCAAAGGTATTGGTCATTTCAACCTGAGGCTACATTCTATCAATGTCTATTACCGATTTCCAGAATTTAGTGTCAGGAGTATGTGAGTCATTACCTTCACACATGCTATTCCAACATTCTCTTCCGATTACCGAATACAGCTTTATAATATTTGCATCAATTAGGTTTAAGAAAGACTTAGCGTCAGGTAACGGAGAAGGACATAAAATCTCTATTCAAGGCATTTGTCTTATTTAAAACAGGCAAAAGAGCCTAAATATTATGAATAAAGTTAAAGCTTATACTTCCTATTGCCGCTGGGAATGACCACACAAGCGACTCTTAATACCGAATCTTTAAAAAACTGACATATGCCGTCAAGATCACAGAAGGGCACAGCATTAGACAGAATTATCCTAGGAGGATATGTACGATCACCAGTTAACTTTTTTAAAATTCCAGAATAGGACATTTTTGGTAAAGGGAATTTAGTGAGTGTGACTGATCTCAATGAGGACTGGTGAGTGATCCCTTCCAACCGAATCCAACACAGTCCAGCTGCAACTTGTGAAGGAACTTGGGATTGGAAACGCAACATCTAAAGCATCCTGACTATTAAAGCTATGAGAGCAATAATTTAGTGTCCCGTCATTCAGGACACAAAACGCACGGTCATCAGCAGGTTTGAAAGTTCATCACCTCGATCATTAGCAACTGAGCTGTCGCACAAAAAATGCTTAGCGTTCAAATCATCCAAAATAAATTAGGAATCGGTGAACATTGGGATTTAAGTGTCCGAAGAAATTCTACGATTGCCAGGGGGCTGATATACATTGTAAATATTAAGACATTTTTTTTATTCCGTTTAACTTTAATGTCTTGTACTTCAAGCTCAGGGTTACCAAAATGAGGAAGTTGATCACATTCGAAATTAGTGTGTTTCTTAGAAGAAACATATTAAACCACCAGGGCCTTTATTAAGTCTATGTTTACGAAGAATAAAATAATCTCGTAGCTTAAAGTTGTAAGTGCGCTTAAGTTTTGTCCCTTGTTTTGCAATTATATACGCCCGATGCCGATTTGTCAAGTCTAGCAATGGATAAAGTTTTACTATTGTTACTCATGTACGTAGACCATTTATGTTACAATGCATTATACTCAATTGGCTCCTACCATAAGAAAAAGAAGTGGACTGTAGCTTACTTTTCGGACAGAGACCTCTACTAACACTCAGAACGCGTTCCTTTCTATCTTGCGCGACGAACGATACAAGAGGTTTAGAGTTCTCAAAGAAACGAGAGTCATGATGCAGGGCGAAAGATGCAGCTTCATCACTTCTAAGACCGCAAGGCACCAAAGGTCTGACTTTGCCTCAATCATGTAGCAGTTTTAGCGGAGCCTATTGGAATGGTCTTGACGCTTTGGACAGCCCTACCAGGAGAGTACATTCACGACTTGTGTTTCCGATTTCCCGGGTTTTTCCATTCAAGGGATTTTTCGAGAAATCCCGTTAATTCGATATGGTACCCTAAAAATTATCAAACTATCGTTTTTTTTTATTGGCTTATATGATGCTTTTAATCCTTCTTAATGTGTCTGCAAATTTCAGAGTTGTATCTATTTTTTTTATTCAGTTATTTATCCTTTTTTTGCTGCATGAAAAGTAGACTAAACAAAGCTCCCACCACTTTTCAGATCGTCTGCTGAAAAGAGCTTGATAAATAAGGAAATAATTTTTTTTTACTCACCTGATGAGTGTTTAAGCTGAAAATGAAATAATTGTTTTGTTTTTGATTAGAGTTATTCTACTGCGTTTTCTTTGAAGTTCTGTCCTACAAATTTAACTATATTTTGTACTCTGTGTTCTGAAGAGTAAGAAAAGTTGCTTTACGACAAAGAATTTGGTGATTTCCCCAAAAAAGTTAAAATCCTAGGCCTAAAAACGTACTAAATCTGCCACAACGAAAGCTTTGAAGAGTTGGTTTTCAGATGCTAAGACAAGTTCAGAAGTTTCTCAAAACACTAACTTGAGGTGTGCAAAACTTGAAGAAGAATGCAATACTTTTTTTCGTTTGGATGAAAAATATACTGTATATCCCGATCTCCCAAAATACGTCATTATTGATAAAAATGCATTAACAAATCTTTTTATGTAATACTTGCAAAAATGCTTCTTTGCGAGTAAATTTTGGAAAACCTATGGATTTTGTGAATATATTCAGGCTCTTAAAATTATGGAAAAAGAGTATGAATATTTGTGTACATGTTGTTTATTATAGTAGTATAGAACTGCGCATGAAATAAACTCTAAAATGTGTGTAATTTTTTAAAAAAATTTTTAAGATAATGTTTTAAAATATTGACCTTTTTGCTTATATATTCATTATACAAGTATATTCTTTTTTTTCTTGTAAATTTTTTAAAAATTTGTGGTAAGCAGTTTGAAACAAACTAATTAACATTACATAAAGTTTCAGATTATTGGAGGGAATTTTTTTTCATGCTATTTAAGAAATGAAAACTTTAAACTCATTTTTCTCCATGTTGAATTTTGTACATTCACTGTTATTCAAAACCCCAAGGCTTTTTTTATAATTGAAGTTAAGGGTTTGAAACTTTTTATACATGTTCTGAAATGTATGTTTTGTAAAACTGTGCATTGAATTAGCTCTAACATGTTTAGTACTTTTCTAAAAAATTTCAAAATCAAAATTAATGTTTTCGAGAATTTTTTAAAGTTTAACTATAAAAAAAATTTAAAAAAAATTAAAAAGCAGTAGCAGAAATAAACCCCTGCACAGTTTTATGTAGTATATTTTAAGGTACTTGGAAAAAAATTTTGAAAAAAAAGAACATATTTAAAAAAGCCTTAGGGGTTTTAAAAAAAGTTTAAAAATTTAAAAACTTAAAATTTTACAACATTTTGCAACAAATTAAAATTTTTTTTTATGGAATTATTAAATATTAACCTTTATAAAATAAATTAAAACCAAATATCAAATATTAAAAAAAAAAATTTTAAAGATGGTACCATATCGTTAATGTAATTTTTGTTCGTAATTCTCAGGAGTGCTTAAAATTTTAAAAATTCAAAACAAGTTATTTTAAATAATATTAATATTTTTAATAATGAACTAACAAATACCAAAACATATAATGAACTGATTATTAATTTTTAAAATAGGATTTCAGAAAGCATAAGCAATTTATACTTTTATTACTCAGCCTAAATCTAAGCTTGTGACGAACAATACGGCTGCAGAAAATGCTCTCTCGGCTTCAACTGACGCTGGAGGAATTGTTTTTCAAGCCTCAGATAGTTTTGCAATGTTTGATGATGCATTATCAGTCATTCGAACAGCTGCATTTTCTTGTTTCATGATTTTGTAGAAACCAGTACTTTTTTGGTTGAACAATGTAAACCTTTGGTTTTAGATTAAAGTGCTTTCTCTAATTTTTCATCCAACTTCAGATGTTTTCTTTCAAAATATTCATGCCCTCTTCTACTGAGTGTTAAGATTTGGATATTATTTCCCTTTTCTTTATAGAAAAACCTTGTCCCTATGATTTGGGCTTATCTAACAAAACAATTTTTACTAGATAATGGCGAAATATTAAAATTAACTGCAGCTGCTTTGTATTTTCTCTTCAAATTCAGGTACTGCATTAATCGTACTAAATTAACGTTGCGTCTCTCATTAATTCTTAAGATTAGAGAATATTTCCTATTTTACGCAAATTCTAACTTTTGTTTGTTCGTTTAATTCTCTAATTAAGAAAGAAAATACATCTCCTTCAGTTGTCAAAGTTGCATTTCGACTGCCAATTTTTACTTTTTTTAAGCCTACTATAATTGTCACAGTTTCAAACTCTACATGGACATCGTTTTTTCTTCCTTAATGTCAATTAATGCTTTTAAAATTGTTGGCTTTAATTCTAAAAGTCTTTAAGCATTGCCAAGGAACTATTGAAGCCACGTGCGAATTCCGGAAATGAATTATAATTCCCGGGAACAGAAAAAGTACAGAAATCTTATGATTTTCCGGGTTCCCGGGAAAGAAACCCTACTCCCGACGTACTTGGTCCATTCCGTCGAGGAACACCCTCCCACCACGATGAGGCAGCAATGCAGAACTGGGAGAGGAAAAGTCCCTAAAAGTTGGTAAGTATACGTTCTCTTCATTAAATTATTCTCTGGTCTACGATTTTTAGTGTTTACGATAAAAAATAATTATAAGAAAATGTTTGGGGTAGCTCAGCTACCCCTCGAGATCACTAACGTTACTATCGAGTGCCCGGATGAAACAGTAATATTTAATAGAATGCTAATTGTTATGTTTAAAAATAATATTTCAATTTAAAAAAAATTCTAATTTTTACAATTTTAAAGATTTTATGTAATTCTAAAAGATTTCGAGCAATGAAGCGACAAACATATTTCAACATGAAAAAGTATCGATTTGTTGACCGATAGGGTTAAACACTAGATTAAGTTATTTCCAAAATGGGAGAAAAACTTAACTCTCTTACGAGATACACTTATCAATCGATATCCTATGGTTATATATCAGAAGAAATTTCATATTGGGGAGTTAGAAAAAGCAAAATGAAAAAAATCTAAGTTTTTAAATTTCAGGAAATAAATATTTTAGGTAGCCCAGACACACAAAAGCCGTCTTTTGGAATTTTATCCCTTAATTGCCAAATTTCTGTTTTTGCATTTCGGATGTATTCTTGCCTGCAACATGTATTTTGAGGAAATGATATTTTGTTTCATTTCTTGCAATTACATGTAGAATTGATGCAGAAACAAAATTCATTTTAAACCGCAACTGAAAAAATCCATGAAATGGGTTTGGATGGAGATGGTCATTTATTTTCAATGCTCAGTTAGTGTTGCTAAATTAGTATCCGAGAACTATTATACCAATCTGCTATAATATTATCTGCTATACCATTTCAGGGTTTGCATTCATCAATCAATTTGTTAGTTTTTATGCATTACATTTACTTGAAATTTTACATTTATTTCTGGATTGTTTCAGTTCCAATTAGTTTGCACATTTCATATATATATTATCTTTATATGTATACAGTTCGACCTCTATTTAACAAAGTCGCTAGATAACGAAAAAAAATTTCGTTATATAGATGTCCATTTTTCAATATACTTTATAAACCACATAAAACAATCTTTAAGTTCATAAGTAGTTACTCGCCCTTTTTTGTAAATAAATATCAATTTATTTTATATATCTTACCCATAAAAAAGATTCCTGCAAGGAAAACAAGAAAAAAGAATGTCGAGGAATACACTGTATGTTCAACAATTAGAAGATAATTTTATATTAAATTTAATGAATTGATTGACATTTTCTAATTAAAAGCCTTCAAGTAATTTTATTGAACATACATTATTTTATAACATTTTTTATTTATCGAACATGTTTCCAGTGAACTGTACAATAGGGTTTAAGGTTGCATTTCTTGTATGAAGCGCCCAGAATTCTATTGCCCTCGTCGAGTTAGGTACCTAATAAAACAGTTCAAAATTTGTGACCACCAAAGAGAGAATAACTTGAAATGTCCAGAAATACTTTAAAAATAAAGAGAAGAAAATTGAAACACAAGAAAAAAAAGTTCGTTGTATAAAAAGGAATTTCGCTGTAGGGAGGTTATTTTACGAAGAAAATTGTGAAATGTTCTTGGATCCAGGAAAAAGTTCGCTATATAGAAAAATTCACAGTATAGAGGTTCGATTGTATATATGTATATTTTCTGGCAGTTGCAATTTTTCAAGTAATATTGCAGTACATAAAATTAATTTATTAAAGCTTGCTTTTCTTTCATTCTGTATGACGTTTTATTTTTCAATTCACCCCACGTAAGAACGCGCATACCAATGAACGTATGTATTAATACCGTCAAAGATGAATGGCGGTGATACAAATACCTTTTTTGTATAACTCACACTTCAGCCTATACTTATAGAAACACAAAATCACTTAAGAAAAAGTGAATAAACACCGCATATTACAATAATGGATGATAAATGCCAAGAAATACAACTTGTTTTTCTTATACGAAGTGTTTCATGTATGACCATCTTGTGACTTGGATTGTAGATACTGATTCAAACTGAAAACAGAATGAGTGGACTGTGAGTAGAAAAATGTTGATTTAACGAATCTATGAGCAGGAATGAATAGTTTTGGAGATAAATCGTAAGAATAGACTTTCGACAGAAAGAATTGAATCATTAAATTCTACCAAGAACCAGGTTTCGGCTTATCCCCTCACTTTTATTCCACGAAACGCTTCAAATGAATTAACATTCTGGTTCTTTAGGTGGAATTGTGTATTTATTATTGTTCATTCTTCAATTTCTACTATTAGCTCACACTCTATATATTTATTTATCTTGGTGGAATTTTCAATCGTTACTAGAGTACATTTTAAAAGGTCTCAATTGAGCAGAAATTTTATATACATTATTGTTTTGGATGACAATACAATAATTTAACTATAATTAATACAAATTTATTGTTTAAAACTAATTATTTAAAGAATTACAAATACAACTACGCTGGCTTCCTTTTTGGCGACTAGCGACTCTTTTGTCGACTTAAGTCAAAACTTGAAAAGGGTTTTTTTTTCGCGTCTTAAAGCATTCAGTTAAACTGAAATTTTATAAACACGATTGTTTTGGGATGACAATACGATAGTTAAATAATAATGAATAAAAATGAATTTCCACTTACTGTTGTGATTCTGTCCTATGTATATACATTTTTATCCTACGTATATATATATATTTATATTAATTGTAACTGTTTAATAAAAAGTATCTAAAATAAAATTTTTCTTTGTTGATCTAAGTAGGAATTGACTTAATTTTTTTTTATTTTGCTTGTATTTATTATAACACAAACTGTATTTTCATTATTCCTATGCTGTCTGTTAATTTCTGTGCTATATTGAATAATCCCAAATTCTTATATACCTGAAGTATTAAAGTCAGTTTTGAAATGGGTCGTTTTTCAGTCCTCCATCCTAGCCTCGGATGTTGACTACTCCTAGCAGTTCACCTGCACCTGGATATTTTTGAATCACGCTACCCCTTTTGCAAAGTAGAATGGGCAACTCTGAGGATCATGAATTACCAAACAATCTCCAACTTATAGATTAGTTTGTTGAGAATATAATTTGGATCTGCTCTGTAAGGGACGTAGATAATCTCTGGACTATCACTTCCAGAATACTTGCTTGATTTGTTGTTCCCAATTCTAGGGAAAAGGTAATCTCAAAATTGTGGAGGATGTTCCATCTGAAAAATTGAGGAGTGGGACTCCAATTACGAAATGTCCAGGAGTAAGTGCTCTAATGTCTGATGGATCTGGAGAAGGGTGTGTCAGAGGTCTTTAGGTTGTGAAGCTTCAATTGGCATGAGGGTGAATCTTGTTCAAAATTCCAAACTGGCTTATATACATGCCTTGAGCAGAGAGCACCATGATAGAGCTGAGGCTATTCCTGAATATCCAAATACCTGCATTGACACTCTCAGTAAAGCAAAATTTCAAAGCTCGATAGCTAAGAGTTTCTTGCTTGAAAACCTGAGCGATAGTAGGGGATTTCTCTTACAGATCTAATACCATTCCCCTTTAATGAATTTATACCTAGACAACGCCTACACCCATGCTGTCATCAATATAGATCATATTCACATCACAGGACTTTTATGATAGTCAAAACAGCTGCCTAAGATATGGTTCAGTGCCCTAGTGAGTGTATGAGGGTAATTCGGTATTAAAAAAGACCCGTTCATAAAACGACGCAGCAACATTCGTATAACGAGCGATAGAGAGATATTCCATTTGCTTATGCAACCATCCCTCCCTTTCGGCATAACTAAGCGGACTTCCTCTCCTAAGGTGACAGTTTAGGCCAATAGCACACATAACTAGATGTTCTGTGTTGGCCACCATAACTGATGAGCTTTATCCAAAAGGTATCTGCTTCATAATCTGAGAGGTTGCAAGTCTGCTCCATACAAAACAATATCCTTTGGCAGTTATTGCGGAGACCAGTGATGACTGGCAGCAGAGAGTTTTACCCTTTCTAGTTTTTCAAGGTTGCTAGCAGAGGCAACCTGATAGACCTATACACCATATTCAAAGATAGATTGAATGAGAGCAATATATGTATTTCGAAGGGTCGAAGCATCCACTCCACAGACTATGCCAGAAATATATTTTAAAATTTTCATTCACTGTTTGCCTGTACACACCAAATAGTTTATATGAGTGTGACCAAGAATCTACTGATATAGGATAAATCCCAGATGTTTGCGATGTGTTTCGCAATAGTGTCGACTTCCCAGTAAATAACGGCTAAGGGTAGCCTAGTGGTTTGAGCATCGGACTCCAGACCGAAGGGTCTGGGTTCGATGCCCGATGACACTAAATACCCTTCGAGTACACACGGAGTACGTGCTCGTTAAATCAGTGGGTCCGAAATTCTTACTTTCTGTCACTGTCTTTTACCAATTTCCAGAGTTTACAGTCAGGAGTATGTGAGTCAATACCTTCGCACAGGATAATCCAACGTTCTCTTCGGATTACCGAATGTAGCTGTTTAATCTTTGCGTTAATCAGGTTTAAGAAAGACTTTGTGTCAGGTGACGAAGAAGGACAAAACCTGTCTTAAAGGCATTTCTCTTATGTAAAATAGGCAAAAAGGCTGCACTAATATGAATAAAGTTACGCTTATACTTTTCCTGTTACTTACTTCAGGAATATGCAGAAGCGACTCTGCCACCCGTATCTTTGAAAAACTGCCATTTGCCTTCAAGATCACAGAAAGGCACAACATTAGACAGAGAATTTTTCAACGAGGATATGTACGATTACCAGTTAGCTGTTTTAAGACCATGAGTGCAATAGGACTTTGTGGGTATGACTAACCTCCAATGGGGGGGTGATCCCTTCCAACCGAATCCAACACAGTCCAGCTGCAACTTGTGAAGAGCAGACTTGGAAACACAACATCAATATAAGATATTATAACTGAAACAGGTTCCAAAGCATAGTCATCCAGTAGGTTTGATTTCATCACCTCGATGCTACTTAACTGAGACTTCTCAAAAAAATAACCTGTTCAAATCATCCAGATAAATTAGGAATCAGTGAACATTGGGATTAAGTGTGAAATATTCAACATTGATGCCAAGGGGTGATATGCATTGTAAATATTTAGACATTTTTATTCTGTTTAACTTTAATGTCTTGTACTCAGTGCTACCAAAATGAGGAAGTTGAGCACATTCAAAATTAGTGTTTCTTGGAAGAAACATTAAACCACCGGGGCAATTAATGAGTCTATGTTTACAAAGAATAAAATAATCTCGAAGCTTAAGTTTGCAAGTGCGCTTAAGTTTGTCTCTTGTTTTACTGATATACGCTTACGTCTGGAATTTGTCAAGTCTAGCAATGGATAAGTTTATAGCTCATGTACGTGGTATTACATTGCATTATACTCATTATCTCCTGCCATAAGAAAAGGGCAGGGCTGTAGCTTACTTTTCCGGACGAGAGACCTCTACTAACACTCGAACGCGTTCCTTTCTCTTTGCGCGAACGATGCAACACGTTCAGAGTTCTCGAAAACGAGTCATGATGCGGTGGAATGCGGCTTCGCGAGTTCCAAGACCGCAAGGCACCAAAGGTCTGACTTTGAATCACGCCTGCAGCGCATTTAGATGAGGCTATTGGAATGGCCTTGACACTTTGGGAAGCCTTACCAGGTAAGTACACTCCCCAGTAGTGTACTGTTTCTGATTTCTCGGGATTTTCCATTCCCTGGAATTTTCGGGAAATCCAGTTAATGTAAATGTCGTTCCCGGAATTCCCAGGAATACATTAAAATTTTTAAAAATTTAAAAACAATTTATTTTTAAATATTAATAAATATTTATATAATGAGCTAAAAAATAAAAGATAATATATAATGAACTGACTATTCATTTTTAAAATAGGATTTCAGAAAGCATAAGCAATTTATACTTTTATCACTCAGCCTAAATCTAAGCTTTGTGACGAACAATACGGCTGCAGAAAATGCTCTCTCGGCTTCAACTGACTTTGGAGGAATTGTTTTTGGAGTCTCACATAGTTTTGTAATGTTTTGTTAGATGATTATCAGTCAAG